>VZRL01001763.1:0-285224 GCA_013397895.1 Origma solitaria
CACTCCATCTCTCTTGAAGGGGAGCAGTAGGAGTTTGGGGTCATGATGCACCTAGGAAACTGAATGTGACCCTTTGGGTGAATTTCTCCTGTGAGAAAATGCACCTGCTCCTTCAAACATCGGGACATTTTGGGGGGAAGAGAGGGAATCGAAGAGAGTGCATCCCCAGCTGGGCTACATCACAGCTCACAGGAAGCAGCAAAGGCATCTTGCCTCCCTCCAACCCCCTGTGTGTGGCTGCAGTCATCCTTTGGTGCCACAGGAGAGCGTAATGGGAGACATTTGATCCTGGCCTGGAAGCAGGAGCTCCTTCCACAGTCACCAACCCCACACCATTGGGTGGGCCCAGGGAAAAACCCTGACCTTCTCCATGCTGTCCCTGCCAGAGACCTTCTAAGGATCCCTCCCCTGCAGAGGACCATCCTGCTCCTCAACCCTCCCTTACCAATGCATTTCACTTCTGATGTCTGATTCCACACATCATGGCTGACCTTCACCTTCCACAAGGGCCTGTACACAGATGTCCCATAATAGTCGTCCTGGTCTCCACTCTCACATTTGATTTCAGTGAAAGATGGCTGGAAACCTTCAGGGCAGCTCAGCGTCACCTTCTCATCCTTCTTGTAGTTCTGCTGATCTGGTGCCAGCTGGAGTCTGGTGTCCCATGCAGGCCTTTGGCACATTTCTGTTGGAGGTGACACTGGGTGTTATTTGGGCTGGGAGGGGATGAGATGGGGTTTGGGTGAGTGGTGGGAGAGAAATCCCCAGCAACCCTCCAGCCACAAAGGGAAATGCTGGTGGACAAGCCACCTGCGCTCGGGCTTTGCTCTCAAACAGCCCTGATGGCAGAAGGCCAGAGATGCCCAGCTGGGCACCACAACCAGCAGCTTTGGTCACCTGCCACCCCCGCCTGGTGAGAGGGAAACGGAGAGACTGAAGATGGTCACTCCATCTCTCTTGAAGGGGAGCAGTAGGAGTTTGGGGTCATGATGCACCTAGGAAACTGAATGTGACCCTTTGGGTGAATTTCTCCTGTGAGAAAATGCACCTGCTCCTTCAAACATCGGGACATTTTGGGGGGAAGAGAGGGAATCGAAGAGAGTGCATCCCCAGCTGGGCTACATCACAGCTCACAGGAAGCAGCAAAGGCATCTTGCCTCCCTCCAACCCCCTGTGTGTGGCTGCAGTCATCCTTTGGTGCCACAGGAGAGCGTAATGGGAGACATTTGATCCTGGCCTGGAAGCAGGAGCTCCTTCCACAGTCACCAACCCCACACCATTGGGTGGGCCCAGGGAAAAACCCTGACCTTCTCCATGCTGTCCCTGCCAGAGACCTTCTAAGGATCCCTCCCCTGCAGAGGACCATCCTGCTCCTCAACCCTCCCTTACCAATGCATTTCACTTCTGATGTCTGATTCCACACATCATGGCTGACCTTCACCTTCCACAAGGGCCTGTACACAGATGTCCCATAATAGTCGTCCTGGTCTCCACTCTCACATTTGATTTCAGTGAAAGATGGCTGGAAACCTTCAGGGCAGCTCAGCATCACCTTCTCATCCTTCTTGTAGTTCTGCTGATCTGGTGCCAGCTGGAGTCTGGTGTCCCATGCAGGCCTTTGGCACATTTCTGTTGGAGGTGACACTGGGTGTTATTTGGGCTGGGAGGGGATGAGATGGGGTTTGGGTGAGTGGTGGGAGAGAAATCCCCAGCAACCCTCCAGCCACAAAGGGAAATGCTGGTGGACAAGCCACCTGCGCTCGGGCTTTGCTCTCAAACAGCCCTGATGGCAGAAGGCCAGAGATGCCCAGCTGGGCACCACAACCAGCAGCTTTGGTCACCTGCCACCCCCGCCTGGTGAGAGGGAAACGGAGAGACTGAAGATGGTCACTCCATCTCTCTTGAAGGGGAGCAGTAGGAGTTTGGGGTCATGATGCACCTAGGAAACTGAATGTGACCCTTTGGGTGAATTTCTCCTGTGAGAAAATGCACCTGCTCCTTCAAACATCGGGACATTTTGGGGGGAAGAGAGGGAATCGAAGAGAGTGCATCCCCAGCTGGGCTACATCACAGCTCACAGGAAGCAGCAAAGGCATCTTGCCTCCCTCCAACCCCCTGTGTGTGGCTGCAGTCATCCTTTGGTGCCACAGGAGAGCGTAATGGGAGACATTTGATCCTGGCCTGGAAGCAGGAGCTCCTTCCACAGTCACCAACCCCACACCATTGGGTGGGCCCAGGGAAAAACCCTGACCTTCTCCATGCTGTCCCTGCCAGAGACCTTCTAAGGATCCCTCCCCTGCAGAGGACCATCCTGCTCCTCAACCCTCCCTTACCAATGCATTTCACTTCTGATGTCTGATTCCACACATCATGGCTGACCTTCACCTTCCACAAGGGCCTGTACACAGATGTCCCATAATAGTCGTCCTGGTCTCCACTCTCACATTTGATTTCAGTGAAAGATGGCTGGAAACCTTCAGGGCAGCTCAGCGTCACCTTCTCATCCTTCTTGTAGTTCTGCTGGTCTGGTGCCAGCTGGAGTCTGGTGTCCCATGCAGGCCTTTGGCACATTTCTGTTGGAGGTGACACTGGGTGTTATTTGGGCTGGGAGGGGATGAGATGGGGTTTGGGTGAGTGGTGGGAGAGAAGTCCCCAGCAACCCTCCAGCCTCTGACAGGAGAGGGAAGGTGACATGTCCATCTGCGGGGATGTGACCAGCAGGAAAAGCCTTGTTGGGAAGGGGATTTCCTTACACATGGAAAGTGTGAAGGATCACTCATCCATGAACCTCCCCTATCCACCCACTTCTCTCTGTGGACACTAGTATCCCCTTCCCACAGCCCAAAGCAAGGATGTTCCTGTGTTATCTGTTCCTGAGCAGTGCCATGTGCTGCCATGCCCACACTGAGCGCAGCTCTGTTCCTGTGTGGGACAGCTCTGCATCCCCATCCCCTGATGGATGGCATTGATCTTCCCCTAGGTCCTTCCCATATAGCCTCCAGTCCAAAGGCCAAGTGCTGAGCCAGCCCTGCCCCATCAGGGTTCCCTTCATTCTCCTCCAATCCAGCTCCTGCAGGTGCAGGAGATGTTCTCCAGGTCCCTTAACCATGGGACAGCAGGGAAACAGTCAGACCTATGCACTCCAGGGTGGCACAGCAAAGATCATGAAACCTCCATGGGCACCCGGGCGATGGCCTCAGATCCTGCTCCAGGGCCGGGCACCCATCTGGGAGCCCCAGACTAGGCCTGCTCAGGAATCACTGCAGGAGCTTTCAGCTCGCTCAGCTGGTACCACCTGGTGTGTTGTCCCCTGGCTGGGTTGTCCTCTTTGGCAGTTTGCACAGGCAGCAGAGCCCGGAGGAGGGACTGTGGTGTGCCTGCTGCTGAGTCAGGCTGCTGAGGGTGAAGGCAGAGGGGAGACACGGGAGAGCTGCTGCAGCCTCACTTACCCACACATGCTACGTCCCCCTCAATGCGTGTCCAGTCACTTGTGCTGTTCCTGCCCCACCAGACATCTTCAAAGAGTGGTTTTCCAGAACTCACTTCCTGAAGTTCCTTTGTACATTTGACCTTGGGGAAGGATAGCTGGAGACCTTCAGGACAGGTCAGTGTCAGTTCTTTATTCTGTTGGACTTTATTTTTGGTTCCTTGGAACTGAAGTCTTGCATCCCACTGAGGTTTTGAGCACTTTTGAACTGTCAGGGAGAAAGTGTGAGAGTCCTTCTCAGACAGGGAATGCTCAGGCAGTAGAGGGACCAAGGCAGTTCCATGACTGATTGTGGTGTTGGCATTCCACACCATGAGGAAACCCAAGAGCCCCGAGAGCAGAAGAGGAGCATGTGCCTGGGCAAGGAGGTGATACAGGACATGGGGAGAGAGGCGAACCGAGGGGCAGGACCTGTTCCACTCCATCTTCCCTGTGGCCTACAACTCAGGAATAGACTGGGAGGACATGCCAGGACAGAGAGAACGCATGGAAGGCATCTAACCCTCTCCATCTTGGAGACTGCTCCCAACTGGGAGCTGTGTCTGAGCTGTGCCCAAGGTGTCTCGGATGTGGTAGGATGTCCAGGTCCCCTCCACACGGAGAAGTGCAGGTAGCAGGGGAGACCTACTGGTCCCCAACTTACCCATGGTGCAGTTCAGGCTCTCTGCCAATCTGTGCCATGTTCCCCCAAGGTCTTTCATCTCCCAAGCCTCCTTCCAACCTGAAGAAGCCTTGTTTGCACATCTGATCATAGCAAAGGGAGCAGTGTTCATAAAGCATCTCACTGTCACCTCTTCATTGAGTGTGTAAAAATTCCAGTCTGGGCTAAAGCGAAGTCTTGAGTCCCACTGGGGCTTCTGGCATCTTTCTGCAGAGAGGAGAGGAGAAGGAACACATGTGAGCAGGATGGGAACAGATCTGCTGGGACATCTCTTGCCCTGGTTTTGACAGTGTCCATCTCCTTTGATTACTGCATTCAACTCCAAATCCCTCTCTTGCAGACAGGTGTGCTGCTGGCTCTCTGCATGGCACTGATTTGGGTCTCTACCCTCTGACCAGATCCAACTTTTCATGTAATAAGAAATGTTACTCTCTGCGAGTGTTCCTCCATCCAACAAATTTAGCTGTAGCTACTCAAACTTTGCCCAAAGTTACTGGGGTGCATCCAGGAAGGCACAGTGAGTTTCCACTGCTTCCTACAACACCCAAATGGCATCAAGACTCCCCACAAAACCTCATGCAGCACTTCAGTGGACCATGACAGTTGTACCACCCCAGAGAGAATGAAGCTCCTCATGAAAAAGTGGAAAAAAGTACCCCCAGACTAGCAAATGCAGCAGCATGTATTTCAGGTGGGTGAGAGCTACTCATAAAGGCATTTCCCATGTTTTAATTGGTGTTTCAGGCCCCCAAATTGTGTCTGTACAGAGATTATTTGTTGATGGGTATCCTTTGACCCTAGAGTTACCACAGAAATTGTTACTTGAAAAGAGTCGCGTGGGGCCTGTCCTGAAGCAAGAAGCAGTTTGAGGGGATGAAAACTCTCCAGTGGGGGCAGTCCTGGGAGCTGAGGGGGCTGTGAGTGCTCACAGGCAAGGCTGGCCTCTCCCACATTGCCCCACTCTTGACTTCAGTGCAAGTGGGCCTCATCATTTTTTCCTTTTGTAACTGTTCCACACCTCCTGGTAGCTCTAAGAGTCCCCTCAAACCACATAAACCCCACTGACAGCACCACACATGGCAACCAGCTGGGCAGAGAATCAGGAGGAAAAGAGAAATTTTCCTTTGCGGGCACCCTGCTAACACAGGTGCAAATTTCAAGAAGTATCTGGGCAAGTGTCTTCCCCCAAACATGGATGCTCTGGTGGCAGGGGTGATTGCAGCTGTATAGCAGAGCTCTGCCTTCCTTCCAGCTTTCCTTAAGTCTCTTCATATAGCAAGGCTGTTAACTGCTAAAACAACCATGAATGGAGCTCTCTAGATTTACTGAGTGTCCTTGCTTCTCTGTGCAACGTGTTCCAGTGGACACCAAAATACTGCCTGCAACACTTTGAGAGTGACCAACCAGCTAACTCCTCCCCCTCTGAGTGGCCCATCCATCATTCCACACTTTCACAGTTTGGAGACAGGGCTGTCATGCAGGACAGTGTTAAATGCCTTGCACAAGTTTGCTGGGTCTGACTGAGGTCAAGCTCGCAGCCCTTCCAGTGCTGTGCTTTGCATTTGTAGGTGCAAGGGTGCTGATAACAGAGCAGTGTTTTGGCCGCTGCTGAGCAGCGCTGTCCCTCTGACATTCCTCGTCCCATCAAAGGGATGGGAGTGGGCAAGATCCTGGGAGGGGAAACAACCAGGCCAGCTGACCCCAATCAACCAAAGGGATATTCCATACCATATGATGTCAGCTCAGATACATAAAGCTAAGGGAGAGAGGAGGAAGGGGGAGCATTTTTCACTCTTCAATATTTCAGGGACTGTAGTGGGTTGAACCTTGGCTGGGTGTCAGGTACTCACTAAGCTGCTCTATATCTCCCCTTCCCAATGGGACAGGGGAGAGAATAAGATGGAAAACAACCAGCGGGTCAGATAAGGCAGTTTTATTGCAGTGAAAGGAAAGAAATATGCAAGACTCTGTGCAGGCAAAAGCTGAGGAATAAAGTCAGCCTCTACTTCCCATCGGCACACGATGGTTGGACACTTCCCAGGAAGAAGGGCTTCAGCTTGTGTAATGGTTCCTCCGGGAGGCAAATATTGGAGAGTCATGAAGACTCTTGAAGAGCTCCTTCCTCCTCTTTGCCTTAGCTTTACATACCTGAGCTGACATCATATGGTATGGAATATCCCTTTGGTTGATTTGGGTCAGCTGGCCTGGTTGTGTCCCCTCCCAAGATCTTGCCCACTCCCAGCCCTTTGATGGGGGAAGGAATGTCAGAGAGACAGCGCTGCTCAGCAGCAGCCAAAACACAGGAGTGTTATCAGCACTCTTGCAGCTATTAATGCAAAGAACAGCACTGGGAGGGCTGAGAGTTTTACCTCAGTCACACCCAATACAATCTCCACCCCTTATTCCATACCGTTTGTGTCCTACTCATATCCCATATAATCTATATATCTTCCAACTCTTCCATTACATTTATTTGTCATTACCAGAATCCCTTCTTACCCACACATACAGCTTAAACCTCATCCTTAAACCATCTCTGTACCCAACCACACATTCTTTTCATTCACTACTATCACCTGTCCCTTCACATCCCCCCGGGTCTCCATTCCAGCAGGATGAGGTGTCAGGACAGGAGAAGCAGTACACTTGATGGTTGGGCACTGACACCATCCCGGCTCGTAATCACATTCTTCTTGCTCCTCTCAAAATTCCTTCTCCGTCAGTTCATGTCACTCCTGCTACTTTACCTCCTGCAACATACAACTTGCACCATAGATTATTCTTACCCCAAGGTTAAATCTCCTTGAGGCACACACCAGGTCTCCCCATCCTTCTGCATTATCTATTATGTACATCCATGTTCTTGGGAAAAGGCAATGCCACAAATCGGTTTCCCTTTTCCCATGGGGATAGAAATCCACACTGACTTCCCCAGCCACTTCCCTACATGTAACACAACGACCTTGTCTCCTTCCACAGTGTCTAAAGGCTTAGTTTGGGCGGGACCAGGGTAGTTAGCAGATCCCCTAGTGGTGACCAGCCAAGTGGCTTCTGCTAAGTTGGCATCCCCGTGCTTCCATGTCCCATTACCTAATGCCCTTAAGATAGTTTTCAGCAGCCTGTTGTATCTTTCAATCTTCCCAGAGGCCTGTTGATGACAGGGAATATGATATATCCACTTAATGCCATGTCTTTTTGCCCAGGAATTTATAAGATTATTCTGAAAATTAGTCTCGTTGTCTGACTCAATTCTCTCTGGCTAGGAAAAAACTGTGTGCTTTGAACACTTCATTTTGAAGTTCTTCCTAAATATGTTATCACAGAGGCATAACCAACATCTCTAATTGGCCCAGCCTTGGCCAGTGGCATGTCCATCTTCAGAGCCATCAGGGATTGGCGCTGCTGGACATGATGGAAGCTTCTAGAAGCTTCTCACAGAAGCCACCTCTGTGGCCCACCCTCCTACCAAAAAGCAGGCCAAGCAAAACCAACACACAAGTCCAGGTGGATGATGTCAGTCACTTCTCTCTTATCCACCAATGCTGTCACCCCATCATGGAAGGCCAACACATTTCTCAAACATGATTTGCTCTTAGTGAAGCCATCACCAATTGTTTCCATGTGCCTTAGAACAGTGTCCAGCAGGAGCTGCCCCATGATCTTCCCAGGCACCAGAGGGAGACTGACTGGCCTGTAGTTCCCTGGGTCTCCCTCTTTTCTCTTTTTTAAAAAGGAGGTTGTACTTCTCCTTTTACAGTCAGTGGGAGCTTTACTGGAAGTTCCCTGCTACAACTTCTCAAATGTGACGGATAGTGGCTTTGCCTCTTCCTCCACCGTCAGGACCCACGCACGTATCTCATCAGGTCCCACAGATTAGGGCACCTTCAGGTACCACAGATGGTCTCAAACCTCATCTTCTCCTACAGCAGGCTGGTCTTCATTCTCCCAGTCCCTGCTTTTGCCCCCTGCAACTCAGGTGGTTACTTTTCGTTGGTTATGGGTACAAGAAAATAGGTGCTGTGTAAGATGACTGGGCTGGAAGCTGGTGTGAAAGGATTGCATGCACTGAGCTGGCGTAGCAGCCACACATTTCTGACTAGGTTGCCTACCTTCACCAGGACTCCAGTGAATCATTTCTCTTAAACCTGGGTACTTATCAGACTTAATCTTTTCCCAGGAACATCAGCCTCTTTTCTGTTGTCTGCTTCAGGTGAAAAGGGCTTCACAGAGGCGCAGGCTTACTCCAGGATTTCCTCAGTGCTTCTGCCATTGTCTGCTGAGCTGGGGTGGTGGGATGCTGCTGGGATGCAGCGCGGTTTCCAGGCAAGGGTAGACACCCGAAATGTGCTTCTGCAAAGATCACAGGTGGGCCAGCAGGGTGCCAGTGGCCACATCTGCCCTTTGGACACAAAGACTACACGGGAGAGCAGTCCTGCAGGCAAACCCTCTGCCCGCAGGGCCCCTTGCAAGCACCAAGGGGATTCCTGTCTTCTGTGACTCATCCTTTCCTTCCAAGCTCTCTGAGCTGTGTTTGATGCCATATGCTTGATGAGAGGAGCTAAGAAAAGCAACCACTGTGTCCACAAAGAAAACCACTGTTTCTCCAGTGGGGAGTTGCACTGCAAGACACTGAGTGCACAAACATGGGTCTTAGAGCATGTCTCTGAGCTTGTGAATGGAGGTGATCATTTGGCCCCATTTTTTAATTCTCTACAGGCTCCCCTGTGCCCTTTGGCCTGCCTGATGTGCCCCTGTTGTGCTCAGGTGTGGGGCAGGCAGAGACTGATGCAGCACCCAGACCCAAGCAGGGCATGGACTGTGGTGAGCAGAGCCCAAGATGTGGGAGGGAGAGATAAGAAAAGGCAGGCAAACCCCACAGCTCATCCCCATGTTCAAATAAGCCAGGGACTGGGGTGTACCACTACAGGGGAATGCACCAGCATCAGAGAATAGCCTGGGAATTTACCCTGTCTGACAGAGCGATGGGTATGCAAAACAACCTTGCTTGCCTTGCAAAAGGGCAGTGTACAGCAGCCAGGCAGCCTGGGAGACTGCCAGAGCCTATTCACTTCCTGCACACAGAGCACCCTGCCAGCAGTGCCCAAGCATCACAGCCCTTCCAGGGCTTGCCTCCTGCCATTCCTGTGGCTGCAGGGGAACTGAAGACATTCAAGGTGTCACAGCACTGACACCATCTGCATCCAGATATCTACAGCTGATCAGAGTTCCTCCTGGTGGCATTTCTGATGATTGTTTGAGGGTAAAGCCTAGAAGGCTCTGCTTCCCTGCAGAATGGGGAAGAGAAGACACTTTCTGTCCATGTCTGTTTTTGTCTCAAGAACATCATTGAATAGAGCCCAGCTTGACCTATCTCCAATAAGTCCAAGCCTGTCAGGCATGTGATTAGCACTTGAGACTCATTGGGAGAAACTAATCCGTGACTGCTGGGTGCAGTTGAGATGTACAGGCTGGGAGGGACACCTCTGTCCTCACCTTCCTTACACTCCTTTCCAAATCATTCCGCAAAAATTGCCATAGGAAAAGGGCACCTTGGAGCAAAGGAGCCTGTGCTCTAACCCAAGGTGGCTGTCTGAGTGCTTTGGTGGCATCCATGGGAAGCTGTTAAGGGATCTCCACTGGAGAGCTGGAGCTCACCACTTGTGAAAAGCAGCTGAATGTATGTGGGGGGCTGGGGCACTGATGGAGAGAGTGTTCAGACAGAAAAGAGAAAGAAACAGCTTCCAGCCTTGTAGGGACTAACAGCATCTGGGAGAGTAATGGAACAGTCCTCAGAAACTGTTTTTCATCCTGCACAGTGGCATGCAGAGAGCCGCCCACGGGCTCTCCGCCCCGGCTAGAGGAAAGCGGCTGAGTCAAGTGAAATTTCAGCAAGGAAAATATAGTGTAGATGTGACCAAATAGGCACTTCTTGTAATGTGCAATGTGTGCTCACTGTGAAATGGGAAATGTTGAATGCCTTAGACAGGAGTGGTAACAAAATGTTGGTCTATTTGCCTCCTAAAGGCAGATATTTACTGTTTGGGGTTTTTTCTAGTTGATGCTATTAAATTAATACCCTCCTTGCTGATACTGTTTATTACCCATGAATATAGAAAGCCTTTTACAGAAATATCTGGATTGCCTGTCCCTGCTGCAAGAAGTTATGAGCCTGGCAGGCTAAACAAAGCCCCAGCAGGGCCAGAAGGGGAATGTCAGGAAAAAGGAGAAATAGCTATGCTGGTAATTCAGGTCAGGCTCCTGGGTTCAGCCCTTTGCTTTACAGCAAAAGTTGTCCTTTCTTACACTGTATTATTTCACACACAAAGAATAAAGGACAAGGTGAAATCTAAGAAGCAGTAGGCAAAGTTCAACCCTTTTGCAGGGCAGCTCAGCAGCTGACAGAGGTGACAGCAAAGTGCACTGCAGTCTTGCTGCGTTTGATGCCATGTGCTTGCTGAGAGGAGCTAAGAAAAGCAATCACTCTTTCCACCAGCGGAAAGCTGAGAATTGAGGCACTGAGAACACAAACATGGGTCTTACAGCATCTCTGTACCCCTCAGTAGCAATCCAGAGCTGCTGAGTGGGCTTTAAGAGCGATGGAAAAGGAGCAGGCAGACCTCAGGGATGCCCTGCTTGGGAGTCATGGCAGGGAAAGGAGGTGGCAAAGCAGGTCACTGAACAAGGCACTTGGGAAGAGCTGGGAAATAGTGGCACTTTAACCTGTACTGGCCCACCAGATGCTAAAGGGCATCTGAGAGGTATGTAAGAACAGGAGGCAAAATTCATGTTTCCTGCCCAAGGCACTCCCCTGCAGTATCTCTCATCATTCACGTTCCCCACAGGATCTACTCTAGGCACAGTTTGGAATTCGACCAACACAAACCCTTTCAGATTGGGTGTGGCTCACTTTTAGCTACCACCCTCCCACCCCCTGGTCATTGCATCTCTACTCCTCTTTAGAGCTTCTTGTCAGCTGCCACCACATCACTACACAGTATCAAACAACCCTGATGAAAAAGGTGTCAGGGCTAGCTTTGATCACGGACCCTGCTTTTGGACAGAAAACATGCCCTAGAAACTTACCCACTTGCTTTCCAGGCGCACAGGGACTGTAAAGGGAGGAGAGTTTTGTACGGGTACAGCAATTCAGGGAGGAAAACCGCCCTGTGAGAGCAGCACAGCAAGACAATAAGGTGACAATAAGACAACGAGACAATGCACCCTGCTCAGTGCACGGTGTCCCTGTGACAGGGTGAGAAGAGCAGCAGTGACAACCACACGTACCAACCACATCCTCTGCCTGTGGCCGCACTGCTCTTTCCTGCACTGTTCTCTGTGGTACTATGCACAATGGGTTCGACCAGGGTCGTGGAACATGCTCAGGGATCCCTGTATTCAACCTGTATCAGCCAGGGTTGTGGGATACGCTCAGGGATCCCATCCTAATACCCCCGTCTCTATCCACCAGCTCTACCCTGCCCCACTACCACTGTTAGCCCACCCCACCCAAGCAGGGATGGGAGGGACTCTCCTGCCTCACCCTGGCCATCTTGCTTGCCCTGTCCCTCTGCAAGAGAAGGACCGTGATCCGTCAGCTGGGACCTCAGCAGAGGTGCCAGGATGGGATGAGCCCACGTGCTGAGGATGCAGGAGGAGCTGCTCACGCTGCTGGGCGTGGCCACCACATGTGTTTGTCTTGGTTCCTCTTTTCACAAACACCAAGGTGCAAAGTCAGCAATATTGTCTCTGTCACAGGCAGCCTCAGACTCTGGGGATGGTTGGGTGACTGAGATCTGCAGAGTGTCACAAGAACTTGCAGGCCTATACGTCCCTGTTCCATCCCACTGTCCCTGGACAGATCCTGGTCTTAGTGTGCACCTTGAAAACAAACAGGACAACCACACAATGCTTAGACCTCGTTGTCCATGCTGGCCTGGGAGGACAACTTCAGCAGGGATCTGGAGAAGGGGAAGACACCCTGGGCAGGAGAATATACTCTGTTGCAGTTTTAGCCTTCATTTTTGCATGAGGGTGTGTTGTGCTTACAACTCTCTGCAACCACAGGGACACATTTTCCCTGGAAATGGGCTCCCGTGACACCTCTCTCACAGAACAGACCCTGGTGTCACTTCACATCAGCAATTAAAGTTTCTGATCCCATTCCCTGGACTTTGTCACAGCCAGGGTACTTAATCAGCAATTTTCTCTAGCCTGCATCCACCCAGACACACCACACACTGGACCAGGATTACATGACTAGACACTAGTTTAATGATTTTTATCATCTAGCTCCAAGAAAATTAGTTTAAGGAAATACTCTAATTCAGACAGATACAGAACAATGCAAGGTTCCAGTCCCTGGACCACAATTCAAATGTCAGACAACACAGCCTGCTGGGAGGGCAACTAACATGTGAGCCTGCAAATTCCCACTGACTCTGCTAGCACCAAATATTCAGCCTGTGTAGAAAGGGCCCAGCAGAACCCTGGGGGTGCCTGGACCCTTCCAGCACCAAGGAAGCCCATTAAAGGGTAGCCCCAGAACATTACAGCTCCTGCCCCCAGTCTCTCCTGGATGCAGGGGCTCAGCTCATGGCTCCCCAGGTCTTTGTTGGGCACAGAACCCATCTCCTTTGTGGTCAGGGTGTGGCACCCATACTCCGTGCAAGGACAGATGGACACATTCCCAACTCCATGGAGGGACACTACAAACCCTGTAGAGGCTTTCCCAGCACCCCAAGCTTTGCTGCCCCCCATCCCTAAACAGAGCACCACCTAACCATGACCCAGCTGGTGGACTTGGGTCCTAGTGTGGGCATCAGACCTCTCTGATACAGGTGCCATACACTGCATGCCATGAAGATGTCCAGCAGTAAAACCTTCCCTTGGGGCAGAGGAGTAAGTACTTCTTACCTCTTTCCTGGGTTTTCCATAGTTGTTGGAACAGGGCTTACCATAATTTTGTGCTGCCAGCAGAGGGGTGAGGAGCAGGAGAAACATCCATTGCAGGGCCATGTCTGCCTGTGCTCTCAGGGCAGGACAGAGGTCTCAGCCACGCCAGCTGCCTCACCGCACACCCATCTGATTGTGAGAGGTGCAAGCACGGAAAGGAAACAGGCAGACAGAGAAATCACATATGGTGCAAGAGGCTTCCTCATTGGAGAAGGAAACTCTGCCAGTGTCAGCACCGCCTTCTTTCTTTCAGCTACATGACCCTTTTGCAATCTTCCTCTCCAATTGCTTGTCTAACACCACAGTTTTTATATTTTCTGTCATGAGCAGCTACTAGCCACGGCTGGGTTGCCTCTTCTCCCAGCACAAGTCAGAAGGACGTGTAAGGAGTTCTGGTTCATGGCTGGGCTTTAGCAGGAATATGTGGCTTCCATACTAACCCAGAAAGTCAAGCAGTGACTGCATCAGGACAACCCTCACCTTGTTGCTGCCTCGATGAGGATTGTGATAAAATGGATTTCTGAAGGGCACAGATGATGTTAATTACCCGGCAGTGTGTGCCACGGATGGGGAAGCCAAGGTTTTTGTCAGAACTGGCTGGGTGCTCAGGACTGGGCTGAGAGCAGATGCTTGGGCAGAGGGTGACAAGAACCTTGGGGACCTGGAGCGCAAGTGCTGTGGCACGTTGTGTTGTCAAAACATGGTGGGAGCAGGAATGACCCTGAAGGAGTGAGAGGCCAGCACAGGCAGTGGGGCAGACAGAACGGGGGCTGCTGGTGAGGCTGTCTGTGCAGCTGGAGGCTGATGGCCACAGCGGCACTCGCAACCATCAGAGGTGGTCCAGGGCAAGAGGTGATGAATTTGTGCTTCCCCAGCCACCCAGCAGCCCTTGTGTGCCTGGCCTGCATCCTAGCTGAAACACACAGCTTTGGAGCCAGGCTGCAGCCCCCTGGGATGACCCTCCTCTGTGGTGCTCCTGCTCAAGGACTGATGCTTCCACTCCTGGTGTCAGGCTCTGCTTTCCTCAGATTTGCACACCCTGCAAAGCCTTTATTCAGCAGCATTGAGGAGTCTGGTGTGGGGTGAGCCTTTCCAAATATGCTCCCCCCAGCCATCCTCAAAATCTTACTGTGAGCAAAACATGGTAAAGTCTTGTTTTATTCTTATTCTGCCATTATAGGAGGTGCTTGGGGGCAGATACTCCCACAGTCTTTTAGCTCTCAGGGACAGAGCTGGATTCTGCCCAGCCACATTCCCTCCTAGGCTCAGGAAGGCAGTCTCAGCCTCTTCTCCCTTGTCTGTTTCACCTCTTCCTGCAACAGAACTGACAGGGCCAGGGGTCCCCACCCCGACAAACCTGCCTTTTTGTTTCCTTTGCTCAAATATGAAGCTCACCCATAGAGAGTTCACTGTACTCAAACTCACTTACCCTGGAAAAGGTGCCCTGGAGCTGCAAGTGCACAGACAGGACCCTGGCATCGCAGCAGGGCACAGACTGGAGGTACCTGGGAGATAGCTGTGCTCTGCCTCAGGTGTCTGGGAGGGTTGGGGAGTGGGGGGAAGCAACTGCTCCTCTGCCTCCAGCAACAGCAGCAACTCAGAGGTCACCTCTCCCTGCCCCTTGCTGCATTTGAGCTTTTCAAGAAAAAATTGAAGAGCTGCAAAAGCTCTTTTGGTGTCAGCAGGAAAGTTCTTCAATTTGGAGGATCTTTGGAAAAAGAGTAGGAGAATTCCATAAATTAAAAAAGACTAAAAAAATCACATCCCTGGTCCCTATCTGCACAAATCCCAGCAGCGCAATGGCTCTCAGCTCCTGTGTTACCATTATCTGGCATCTCTGAAAACCCTCCATGGCCCCATGTGAAACCTCAAAAGCCATGGAGGAAGTGTGGCTGAAGCAGCTGTCAGGGAGCTCTCTAATTCTTCACACTTCCCCTTGCTCCACATCAGAAAAATTCAGCCTCAAGTGTAACCCAGGCTCTGGCAGGAAGGATGGAGGGGTGTTGCAAGACAGTTCTGCCTTCTCCAGAGGGTCCAGCAGGTTCTGGTCACACCAGGCAAACCGAAAGCCACACAGACAGCTGCACCCAGCAGGCTGGCTCAGCTGGGAGGATGGGCAGGCTGGATCTCAGCAGGCGTAGGCAAGGAGCTGTGTCCTGCTGCAATGCCAGGCTCCAGGCACACTGCTTGAGTGTGTCCCGTTTCACCACACGCCTTGCAGGGCGCTGGCACTGGAGCCATGCTTCACAGCAATCGTGTCACCCTGCGGACATCACTGCTGCGAGGACATGCTCTCCCGTCAACCCTGCAGATGTTGTGGCAGATTTGGAGCTCTTGAAGTGTTGCAAGGAGGGCTGCTGGCTGCTTCTACAGGCTGTTCTTTGCTCCCTTTTCTGTTTGCCTTATCAAGAATTTATGTCTTACCTGTCTGATACTATTTTTGTCCTGTAGGCATGACTTCTTCTCTTTGAAGGGACTTCTCAGTTTTGAATAACCTCTACCTCTGGTGGTTATGCCTGCTGCTTCCTCTCTACCTTCTGATACCAGGAGCCCTGAAGGGCTGTGTTAACTCTTTGCAAGATTGCTGGACACGGTGACCATGCTGCTTTGTCTGAGTTTCCTCATTTCTGCATATTTCCCCTTTCTGATGCTGATTAAGACCCCCCTGGACTTTTCAATCTTTGATAATTGTGCAGTGTCACGGAAACAAAGCACGTTGTGGCTGTCACCAGCAGGCAGCCCTTTACTGGGAACATGCTTGGCCCATATTTCCTGCACAGAGCTCAGTTCCCCATCTTCCCTCCAGTCTCGTGGTACATGTGGAAAAGCCACACACTAACACCTTGCTTGCTCCTGTCTGGTATTGCAAACCAGACATGGGAGTCCTTGAAGACCAACAGCAGAAGCATTACACGCTGTCCCTTCCTTTCATGTGAGATTCCTGTTCCCAGACATATCCATGGTGCAAAGACGTCTGCATCCCTCCTCTAAAGCAGGGCCCCATCACCAGGACCACACGTTGCAGAATCACAGAATCACAGAATAAGTTGAGTTGGAAAGCGCCCACAAGGTTCATCGAGTCCAACTTTTAGCCCTGCACAGGACATCCCCAAGAGTCACACCATGGCCCTGAGGGCACTGTCCAAATTTCTTGAACTCTGTCAGGCTTGGTGCTGTTGATGCCTTTGAATATTTCTAGTTTTTTACTTTTCATGTATCTGTAACTTGCTGTAGTTCTGTGCTTCTTACAAGTGCTAAAATCCTCTGTTCCCAGCACCTTTAGCCAAAACAAGGCTCTCTGAATACAGATTCAAGGACATGTTCGCTGCCTTAGGGCCCAAAAATATGCAAACAACTGCGAGATGGGGGGAGCAGGCCTGAGGTGGTTAACATCATCACCTAACGGTGCGATTGGAGAATTAAGGGCCAATATACTAATGGGACAGAACATATAAAAGGTGAAAGGCTCGTGACCCAGTGTCCATTTTGGGTGTTGTCCCCAACGGGGGGCTTTGCTTGCCCGAATGTACCTTCGGGGCCTTTGAAGGCCTCGAATAAATTTGTCCGCATTTATACTCCTAATTTGTCTTGGCTTCTGTTTCATGCATCACTGTAATCACTTCTCTGGGGAGCCTGTTCCACTGCCTGATCATCCTCTGGGTGAAGAGTCTTTTCCTGATACCCAACCTATGTCTTCCCTGTCCCAGCTCCAGGCCATTCCCTCAGGGACCATCACTGGTCCCCACAAAGAGATCAGTGTCTGGAATGGCTTCTGCCTGCAGCTGTGTCAGTGCTTGCACCCACACGTACTTTGCCCCTGCACGAAGCTCTCCAGGAGCAGCACCAGGCTCGCCAGCCCTCCCCTGCCATGGAGCACACGCAGCTGCCAGTGCCAGACTGGCCCTTGCCCATGGGCACCCAGGCCAGGGGAAAAGGGCCCTGGGCTGTGAAAGCTGCTCGAGGGCAGTGCTGCCACTGAAGCTCACTCAGAGGTTTCACTGTACAGCTGGAGGCTCTGAGGCAGAGACGGAGCCAGCCAAGGGGCCAAGGGAGGAAGTCAGCCCAGCAGGAGCTGATTTCAGTGCCGGGGCCCAGGATGGTGCCTCAATAGCAGCACTGTCCTTCCTCCAGCTGAACGGGAACCAGGCTGTGCCCCAGTGTCAGCTCAGCCTCAGCACTCCTGGCCCGCTACAGTGGGGTCACACTGACCAGGGACATGGCAAGTGGCTCCTGTGACCCTGGGCTGGGACAGCGGGCCTGTCCCCATGCCAGGCCCCAAAGCTGGATGGGTGTTCAGCGTTTTGAGCTCACACAAAACTCTCACGGGTTAATATGAGCTCCCACTTAGTCTTATGTCCCCAGAGCAGTGGTCACAGGTATGTCAGGGTCACCTGCATGCTCATCCCCAGCCTGGCAGCCCCTGCCCATCACACAGCTGCTGAATGGAGCCTTGTGGGATTTCAAATGTTCAGAGATGGGGCCAGACCGGATGGGCCTTTGAGCAGCTTGGTCTAGTAAGTGGCATCCCTGCCCATGGTAGCACAGGTGGAGACAGATGATCTTTAGTGTCCCTTCCAACCCAAGCCATTCCTGGATTCTACAGACTCTGTGTGTGTCGCTGCCTACTGAACATGTTCAGTCTGAGCATGGGATCTGGCTGCCAGGAGGGCCATGGGAAGGAAAGGCATTCCCTTCTCTCCTCCAGTATGTGTCAGGCCTTTCCTGACATGGACACATGCATTCTGGAGATGCTTCAGCACTGACAGGCACCTGGAGTCCATGGTCAGAGCCTTGGGCCTGAGGATGAGCCAGGCCCTGACAGCCTGGGCAGAGGAGGTCCATGGGGACCTGCCAGGACACCATAGCACTAGACAGCAGCAGATCCTCCCCTTTCTGCTGGCACATGTCCCTCAGATTGTCACGCATGTCTGGACTCCCACGGCATCCTTAATCTGCCCCAGCCCTGCTGTCACCCCGTAACTTTACCCCTCCCAGCACTGGGTTTCCCAGCCATGTGCGTCATTGTCCCCAGCTCCTGTACCACACAGAGCAGATTCCTGTACCATGAAACTGGGCTCTTTGCTTCCCACAGGATGAATCTCTGCTCCCAGTGTTCATCCACAGAGCCCAGCACTTCTTTGCTAAGACCTGCTTTGAGATGTGAAAGGAAGCCAGGAGCAGCTTTGCTGAGCAGTGGCTCAGAGTTGCTTACATGGGGCAGGAGAGGAGGACACTGCTGCTGCTCAGGTGACATCAGACAGGTGACACGAGACAGGCGGGACTGACTGTGTATCTTGGTGCTGGTCCAGAGCTGCCCCTGGCTCTCTGCACCTCAGGACACGTGAGGGGCATGGACCAGCCGAGGGGCCTGGCTCTGGTCAGCAGTGTCCCCAGAGAGCAGGAGCCACCATGATGAGTATCTACGGACACCCCGTGTCTCTTCTTCATGCTTAGCATGACCCTGACAGAGCTCGTAGACCCATGTGCCCATCAGGATCCCACAGCTGACCCTCCGGGACCAGGCCACCAGCAGGACAACTCCAGTACCGTCCCATAGTGACCCAATGTCCCATGCACATTGCTGTGTGCTTACAGCCTCACAGGCTTCAAGGGCTTTGTGTCCCATGGCTAGTTCCTGGTTGGCACAGACTATCTGACCACCACCAACGTGGATCTGCTTGACTTTAGCCAGATGACCCTAAAGAAGGCCTCAGCAGCTGCAAGCCCCTTCACAGCAATCCCAAATCCAGCCTCTGATACCTTAGCCACCCCTCTGTGCCTCCCCTGCATCCCAGGCTACTCCCGCAGCAAGCACCCAGCGAGCTGCTCGGTGTCAGCACCCACAGTGCAGGAGGCTGGAAATCTGGAAATCCCCCTTCCTGCCCCAGGGCTGACTCAGCATGGTCCCCTTCCTCATTTGGGCCACGTGAGGACTGCACTGGGGAGAGCAGCCTGGCTCCATGCAATCTGTAAACAGCCCTGCCCATTGCACCCTCTGAGAGCTTAACCACAGCAGCCCATGTACAAGCCCTGGCTGTTCTGTGCTGCTCCAGGCCAAGCCACGGCTTTACGCTGCTTCATTTATGCATTTTTTTCAGCAGTTTTGATGCACTGCATACGTGTAGATAATTTGTCCACATGGATGAGGCAAACTCCAGAGCGGTGTTCTTGCAGTGAAGGCTGGAGCCTCAAGCAGAGCTTTTCCCTTCTCCTTTCAAGCTACTGAGAGGTAAAGAGAAGAGGTGGCTCTTGGGGTTCATTGTGGACTTGGAAGTCCAGTGTTTGTTGTGAGTCTAAATTCAAAATCCCTGGAGTCCTTCCTTGTGAGTGACCCACAGCTGCTGAAAGACATGGCCACATTGCCCCAGGCTATGAATCCCAGCCCCCAACCCCTCCTTCACCTTCCCATCACCCAGGAGAACGATATTCCAGGCTGAAATGGTGTGATCTCCTGTCTGAAACCTGCTTGGATTCCTGCAAGCAATGCACGAGGAACCCCAAACAGCGCTGCTTCCCCAAGACATATAATCCTCTGTAGCGCCCACCCCGCCCACCCCTCAGGCCTGAACTGGTGAGTCTGGTCACTGGGGGCAACCTATCTCCTCCTGAAGGTCTGGTGTAGGCTGTGGTAAAGACACAGAAAGCCTACAGTGCAATGTCCCAGCAAAAATAACCCCCAGACCCTTCCCAGGGATGCGCCGAAATCACAAGGCTGGGTAGCAGGGAGCTCAATCAGCACCTTTTTTATTAATATGCATCATAAATAAAGAAATAAATAAAGGCGAGACACCTCATTCTAACAGGGAAATACAAATTAAATATGGTGCAACATCCGCTAAGCGATGTACAAGCAGGAGGTAACCTAGCAAGACCAGGGCCCCTTGCCATGGTGAAGCCAGCCCAGGCACGATGCTGTGAACAGCGTCAAGCTGGCCATGGCACCAAATACTGGCATGGCCTTTCATTAACACTGTTCCCCACCTGACGGGCAGGTGAAGATCCCCACTACAGCAGGCGGCATGAACATGGCAAGGAAGGGGTTGACTGGCATTGCCTCAACCAAGGACCCCAGGACCTCCAGTATCCCCTTGTGTTTGTGCACAACACTTATCCCCCCCACCCCACAGCTCTGCTCAGCAAGACCAGAAACCCTGTGCCAAAGGGAGCACCACCCCTCCCTCCCAGGCTCCCCAGCTCCCTCTAGGAGCACCCCCAATCTACTTGCTGAGAGCACTGCCCCCAAATCCCTAGCCCAGTCAGGGACCCTGCCCTCATTCCCTCCCCTCCGGCACCCTTCCACTGAGCATCCCAGGGCTTCCCAGGCACCGGTTCCCTGCTCAGTGTGGAGGGCACAGGGCCTCCCCCCAAAGCGCCCATCTCTGCACAGGGCAGCACTACCCACCCCTGACCTACATAACACTGAACATGCCCTTGCCTTCCTCACAACCCCACACGCCCCTTTGCTCCATACACACACACACACATACCCCATCCCCCTCCCCTGGCTGTGGCCACACACAGCCCCAGCCCTGCAGTGTGGCACTGCCGGGCCACTTGTCCCGGTACAACCCACCAGGAACCACTACAGCACATGAGGACAGGGATGCACCAGTGTGGGGGAGCCTACCTTGCAGCGCCCCATCAAACACAACCCATCAGTCCAGCCTTGCAGGGACCTTGCCAACACAGGGTGCTCCCACCCCTGTGGCTGAGGATGCCGGGGATGCTGGAGGGTACAGACTGCACTGCCACCCCCAGGGAGGGGACAGCCAGCATCCTGCGCCCTCCAGCATCCACCAGCTGGGCAGCAGGGCAGCGCTGCCCTGGCGGGGACTGCTTGGGTTCCTGTAATCTACAAGTCCATGGCCTGTGGGTGCTGGAGACAGTGTGGGGCGGAGGGGGGGGGTCAGGTGGTCCCTGGTGTGGCTGCATGCATGGCGATGCCTGGCAATACGAGGTGCAGCTCGCAGAAGACCCCGGGGGGCTAAGTTGGCCTTTGGCAGCTGCACAAGGAGGAGCAAGAAGGAACCACCTACGGTTACTGTATTCTGTAATGGCAGGAAAGGTAAGAAACTAGCAAGAAGCTGTGTTTGTTCCTCTGGCAGGGTAGGCTACCCCAGAGGAGCCTCAGCAGCCCAGGGAACTGTGCTTGGCCTCCTAAACATGTCAATAGTCCTCGTCCTCCGGGTGAGTGACGTACATGATGGGCACCAGTCCCTTCTCGGAGCCAAGGCTGCACTGCAGCCAGTCACCATCCACCTTGGAGATGACCTTTAGAATATCCCCTTTGTTGAAGCTCAGTTGTCCTGCCTCAGTGGCAATGTGATGGCAAAGAGCTTTCACCTCACTGTAGGCAGAAGGAAAGAAGGGTTAGCTCACCTCAGGACACTCACCCCACCCAGGGACCACTACAGATGCAGAGTAGCGAAGAAAACACCTTCTGCCTCCCTTCCCAGCCAGGCTCCCAGCTGCCCCCCAGCTCCCCATCACGTGCAGATTGCAGAGCTGTGGTGGATGGATGCATAAGCATCACTGTCCTGAACCACTCCCTGGTCTATGATTATGAAGGGGGTCAGCCAAACTGCAACAGGTAGAGCCGTGCCACCCTTCACCTACCACATTCCAACATCTGCAGGACTGACCACTTGGTGTCACTCACCAGGTAGGGTGAGGAAACAACCCCCGGGCTGGTTGTGCCACAGCGGGTGCCTCAGGTGGCTCTGGATGGGGAGGGTCTGGCTCCGGGGCTGGCTCACGCCACATGCTTGCCCCAACTGTCTGGGCCACCAGCTGGAACACGGACTTGTCCAAGCTCAGCCAGCCGGAGGGCAACCTGGAAGGAGGAGACAGAAGCAGTTAGTGGCAGGGAAGTGTGGCCAGGGGAACAGAGCAGCTGCTCTCATGGCAAGGTCACGCCTTAGAGGTTTGGCTTCATGCACAAACTGTGCTGCAGTCCCCAGGTGGTGCCCAGGTGTCCTGGCAGGGAGGACTCAGCTGTAACAGCACAACCTAGACTGGGAAAGACATTTCCAGTGGTAATTTTCAGGAGCAGTGAGGGAGTATAAAGGGGGAGGCAATGCAGCAAGATCTCAGATACTGGGGGCAACTTCACGCTTCCCCCTCACCTGTGGTGAGCGACAGGGATGGACCCATGTTCTGTTCTCGATATGTGATTTTGGGGGGCATGAGGTGATGATGGGGCCATATAACAGGGGAACTTCCACTGGACAGAAGGTTTAGGTGCCAAGGCAGTGGTAGAGCTCATGCAGAAGAGGAAGGCCTATGAGATGGACTGAGCAAAGATATGGGAGGAATTCAGGCAGGATGGCAGGGCTGAGTAGTGTTACAGACCCTTGATGTACCACTGTGGTGTAGCCCAGCAGTCAGCTATTGGCCTGACTTCCACCTGTACTGCTGCACTCCAGGTTAACCAGCCCTTCTCAGCCCCAAACCACCTCTGCCCTTACCTGTTTGGCTGCCTGGGCTCTTTCTGTACCTTCCTGGATCCAAACAAGTGTCCCCACTTGATGGGCTGGCTGCTCTCTGATGCACTGGTGCTGCTGTCCTCTTGGGGGTCTGCTGCTGATGCTGCTCCCACTCTTTGCTGAGTCTCCTTCTCCTTGCTGCGCTTCAGCTCTGTAAGCACAGAGTCTGGAGGGCTGCCCATCCAGAAGGGCCAGCTCCGTTCCTTCACCTCTTCGCCGACCACTACCTGCTGGGGCTTTTCCAAGGGCTCTTTCACAGCTTCAGGACTTGGTTTGCTGGCAGCCTTGGGCCTCTCCTCCAAGGTGCCCTCAGCAATGGGACAAGCCTCTGCGCCCTCCACCACCCCTTCTCGGGGAGGTGGTGCCTTGTGGGTCTCCACTGACTTGGGCGCAGGATTCAAAGCCGCCTTCTTTTTCTCAGAGCGGATGAACTTTGAGCCTTCAGCTGAGCCCTCAATGTAAATCTGAGAGGTCTGCATGAGCTGGTACCACCAGCCTGCCTGCTTGTCCTTCTTCCCCTCCCATGTGCTCTCTTGCAACTTACTCTGCTCTTCCTCCCTGTCACCATCTCCGCAGGAAGCCCCCACTCCCTTGACCCTCTTCTCACTCACAGCCTGCTGCGGGCTGTGCCCCGGTGAGATGTCACCATCGCTGGCACCCCCTTGGCATGTTTCTGGGGCGGTGCTGCAGCCGTCGGGATCCTCACTGCTGCCCCGGGTCCGCATCAGCTGCAGGGTGGAGTGCACGGAAAGCAGCAGGTCCTGCTTCACACGCAGCAGCTCCTTTTGCTGCTGCTGCTCTTTGCCCATCTGCATCAGGTGGTGCTCGAAGAGGAGGTCTAGGTTGAAGGGCAGCAGGGAGAGAGGCTGGAGCAGGAGCAGGAGCTCCTCGAAAAGAGGCTGGCACACGCTGTGAGACAGGCACAAGAAGCCCACTGGCTGGTAATGTGCCAGGATGATATCTGAAGGGAAACAGACATTAATTAGAGGAGAGGCTCTTGCCACAATTCAGAGTCACCATGAAACAAGGAAAAGAGCTGGACAGTAGCTTTTTGGACACAGTGTGAGGTTCAGGCCTGGGTCAGGGAGCATCAGATGGCTCTGTGAGACCTCAGCAAACCAGCCCAGACACTGCTTTCCAGGACCTGCCTGGCAGACTATCAGCTTGGATGACCTCTGCCACAAAATGCCATGGAGTAGAATGGGAATAAATCAAAGGGCTGGCACATGTGAAAATTCTATTCTCCAATTTGGGGAGATGAACAAGGAGCTGCAGATATTGCCAGTACCAGTTCCCTGCAGATAGAGATGACAGGGACAGCTGAGTACAGTCTTTCCAGGGACCTGTCTGGGCTGAACTGTGGGTCTTAGCAGAGAATGGACTAGCATTTCTACCTATAGCATTCATTCTTGATTTGACCCCTCTGTCCTGCTTTACTGTCAGATCTCACACCCAGTGAGGGAGCTTGGAATGGGATTTGTGGCCATTTGGCCCCAGTGGGATAACAAACTCCACAGACAGGACTTGCACCTTACCTTCAACCCCTCTGCCTAGCCCTCATCCCCCTGACAGCCCCAGCTTCTGCTCACACTTCCAGTTCTTAAAGATGGCTTAAAATAGGTGGTTGTCTTCTGCTTCAAAAAAACAGGATAAGCATAGATTCTGTTGTATTCTATTCTATTCTATTCTATTCTATTCTATTCTATTCTATTCTATTCTATTCTATTCTATTCTATTCTATTCTATTCTATTCTATTCTATTCTATTCTAATTCTATTCTATTCTATTCTATTCTATTCTATTCTATTCTATTCTATTCTATTCTATTCTATTCTATTCTATTTCTATTCTATTCTATTTTATTTCAGATACATCCAGTAAAATCTGCTTTCTGTTTGTCAGGTTTTCCTTTCCATTTCTTTCTATTTCCCATGCCTGAAGAGTTTCAGCTAAGTGTGCACATCTCTAGGCACATAAAATTCTCAGCCACTGGGCAGGGAACATAGAAATTTGGGGTTGGTTAAATCTGATCTCCTGCAGATAGACTGAGGGATCTGCACTGATACCCTTGGGTACTGGAGCAGGTACTACTACTGCAGGTGGGAAGGAGAATGGATGTCCAGGCTCAGGTGGAAGGAGCTGCATGGAACTTGGACTTCCACCTGGAACTTCCCTAATACATTAAGATTGGATATAGCTTAGTCCTTCAGCTCAGGGCAGAGAAGAGCAGCCCAAGCCAAGAGAGCAAGAGAAACACATTTCCATCCCATGCTCTACTTGTGTGCAGGATTTGGCTCGCACCGCAGCCCACAGACCTCAGGCTCTTACCTTCATGGTTGTAGAGGTGGTTGAACCAGAACTCCAAGGACCGAATACTGCAGGAATGAAAAATAAGCAGGGTAAGGAAAAAGGAGTAAAAATCTATTCACCCCATTCATCCTCCCTGATCTGCCACAAGAAGTGTGGCTGAAAAAGGGCATTTACAGAGCATGAACCTCAGGGAAAGGACAATGTCTTGGTCCCATCAGCATGCCCTGATCACAGACACCCAGCCTGTCACTGAATATCCACTCGGCTTTACATGTGAAACTGGAACCCTAACAACCATTTTTCCAGCCAGATTCCTCACCATTCTGCTCCTATGTCCTTGGCAGAGCTTTGCTTTGCTGAGAAGAGGCTGCTGTGGAAGAGGCAAATCATCTACAAAACTAAGACTAGTGCGGGCGGCTTGGCCCAAAATATGCTGGTATCCTGTGCCAGGAGGGGAGAGCTGGGCCACCCTGGGAGGGGAGAGCAGGGCAGAGCTTGTTCCTGCTTGTAGGGGTTCTACAGCATCTGGAGATCTTGGGGACTCTGCTGCCACTGCCAGAGCTCTTGCTGACCACCAGAGAGGAGCAGAGAAACACCATCCTAGCAGAGCTTATCACTTCACCCACAAAAAGGCATTGCTGCCTTCCTCTGTTAAAACACTGAGCAGAGTGCACACACTCCTTATCCAAACTGGAAGGGCCAGTCTGGAGTCCAGGACAAGGGCAATTTCCCCTTCAGAGCCTCATGCCCTGAGATCCCCACTGCAGCTCCAGGAAACAGTGGTTTAAGCAGTGATTTCCAGGAGTAATTCATGCATATATTATGTCTAACCTCATATGAAGCTGGACAGACAGACTCTTCCCACCTAAGTCTGTTTTGGGGCTAAAACAGACTGACCCTGTTCTTCAGTTGGCTACAGCCGCCCATTCTCAGTCCTGACCTGTCAGGGAAGGGTTTGATCCATCTGGAGGTCCCTGAGGTTTACAGCTTCCTCTTTCCCTTGCCTACTTCTGGGAAGTGGTTCTCCAAATTTTTAAAGTTTTTTTCATGGTCAGCTGTGCCTGCAGTCAAGGACCAACAGCTGCTGCCAGCCCTGGACAATGACATGCAGCCATCCCAGGGGTCCTGCTTACTTGAGAAGGCCAAAGATGAATGCATTGAACCTCATGGTGTGGTTGGTGAGCTCTGTGTACTGGCTGATCTTGCTGTAGAGGCTGTGCAGCAACTTCGTAGAGGGGCCTGGGGAGAGAAGCGAATTGTAGAGATTAGTTGTGGTGAGCAAAGCCAAAACTGCACCACAGGATGAAGCATCAAGGCAAGACAGATGTTGTCTGGTGTTCATGTCTGTATATGCACTGCCTCTCCACCACGCCAACGTGAGCTCACTCCATCTAAACACTTAGACTACACCTGGGAGATGATCGGTCCATGGTCCGTCCCAGACTGCCACTCCAGAACTCTGGGGGTTTCAATGCCACAAGGACCTGCCTCCCACACTTCAGTGACAATCATAGCCATTGGCTCAAAATCAGCATGTAAAGAGAATGTTGTGGTGCATGCTTATAATTTGGGGCATCTACAATCATGGAGATAACCCCAGAGCAGATTTGCTGTTATCAGGCTATGAGGCTTCCCTCTATGATGCAGATATCAGTGTGGAATTACTTTTGTTTTGGTTTGGTTTGGGTTTTTTAAATTGGTTTGCTCTGTTACAGGAGAATTTGCAAATTTCAGGGGAAATGACAACAAATACTTCGGCGGAATAACGCAGTGTCTTTCCCTTCTTGCAAAACACAGTCAAGGTGCACCCTGTTCCATACTGGTAAATGAGTATTTTGCACTCCCATCCTTAGTCCCAAACTTCCCCAGTGCCTCCCAGCCACAGCTACCACAGAGCTGTACAATATCCATACCTAGCTGGGTGGATGCCTCCACCACGCTCCAGGGGATGTTCCTCCTCTGGCCAATGATCATGTCCAGGACGTAAGCCTTGAGCCCGTCACTCAGAATGTCCCGGACAGCAGGGCACAGGTATTTCAGGATGAGATGCCCCACGTTGGGGCTCACGGAGCTGTTCCCAAGTTTGGCCTAATGGACAACAGGCAACAGGGAGAGTGTTGGTAACTGTGCTCAAGATAAAGATGCATGGAAACAGTTCAGCCACACTTGCCTACTACAGATACCCAGCAAGCAACATCCACGCCCAGCAGCTCCTTGAACATGCAGGGTCTTTGCTTTCACCCCTGATGCTTCATACAGCAGCTCTGGATTGCACTGTGCAAGGTCTTCCCCAGGCTGGGAAGAGGCAATAACTTGAAAAAAGAATATCCTAGCTTGGGAAGAGGATATTGCAATTAGAAGGGATGCCTGGTTCTCCTAAAAGGTGTAACAGGGCCTGCCTGCTGGAGGAAGAAAAGAGCTGGGGATTTTCCTGCTGCTGTAGATTTTCTTGTTGCTAATTTTGGAGCAGGAAGCACCAAGCCACATAGAGCTACCAGCACCCAGGGGTTAAGGAACACTTAACTCAGAGACATGTCAAGCTCTAACTCCCAGGGATTACTATAAATAAACAGGATGAGGGCAAAATGGATGGCCAGAGATCAGACTGAGGTGAAGAGGAAGCATGTAAGAGGCCAGGACCAACAGAGCAGGGACATATCCTGCTGCTTACAGTCTCTGAGCTGACAAGGGGTCTATCCAAAAGGGTCAGGCAATGGTGTTCAGGGCACAGATCTTACCAGCTGAGCTGGAATTATACTGACCAGTTGGCACAGGCTCACAAAAGCCCTGAACTGAAACTGAACTTGGCTCAGGAATAATCCTGTCAGATCCACTGAGCACGGCAGCAGCAGGGATGGATGCTGCCTTTTGACAGGTGAATGCTCAGCCCCTGGCACACTGATGCATCAAGAAACCCGAGGTTAAAACCACAGCATTGTCTGGTAAGTAATGGGGGAATGTTGCAATTATTCCCCAAACCTACACTGCAAGAATTGGAAACTCACAGTGAAGCCTTAAAAAGCCATGGGAATCTCAACAGCTCCGGTTATGTTGCACAGCAATCTCTGCATCAGCAACAGTCATAATTAAGGGAAACTTACTCTGGGCTCTGAGATAAGATTGAATGGTTTTGGAACATGTCCCAGTCAGGTTTCTCCTTGGGGAAAGCATGCCAGGGGAGTTGTCATGTCCAAAGAGTGTCACATTGCTGCCCCAGAGTGGCGTGACTGAAGCCAAGCATTCAGCATTGAGAGGAGGCACCACAAACATGCTGGGTGTCACAGGACTGCAAACACTGCCTAGTACAAACAGAAGCAAAATTGCTCTGCTTCTGTGTTATTCCAGAAATGGGGGATGAGGGAGCACAGGCCCAAGACAGGCAGCCCCAGGGAAACCTAGATGGACTTCTGTGTTATTCTGGAAATGGCAAATGAGGGAAGCACAGGCCTAAGACAGCCAGCCCCATAGATGTGCTCTGAATACTCTAAGGTATTCATGGTAAGGGACACCATGAGGGTTGCCAGATGGGCAACGACTGATGCACTTTTTTATCATTATTGAGCCCTGTAAGACACTGAGGGATAGGGAACACTGCACTGTGCCCAGACACCAAGTGCCAGGCCAGAATCATGGGATATGTGGAGGAGGGAGACACATCTCTCCACTGAGTGAGAAGAAAGGGGTGCTGCATCAGACCAGAAGGGCAGCTGGTCTGGTATTTTTTCTTATAAAGAGCCATGGTAAATACATAGGAAAGAGTTAAACCAGAGCAAACATATATAATTCTTGCCCTTTATACTTTCACAGCCTGCAACTACTTTCAACTCAGAGACCAAGCTGGACATTATCCCTTTGTTTAGTAAACCTCAGTGAATTTCCCTTTCCTGTGTTTTTCTGATCTTCCTTTAAATACATGTGCTTACTGCATCATGCAGCAGGAATTGTCACAGATTTACTATCTGCTGTGTGGTGTGCCATCACCTTTGTTTGATTTGTTCTTGGTACTGCTGCCTTCGTTAGATACCCTGAAGTTTTTGACTGGAAGACAACAGAGAGGCAATCTTGCTCCATACACTCTGTGTCAATCAGAATGTTGAATACAAGACATACCTTCACCCCTGGATCCCTGCTGGTTCCAAAATGAGCCACGATCAGGTCAACAGCAGTGTTGATAGCTTTCACCAGACCTAGAGGGAAAGGACAGGCCAAAGAGCTGCCTGAGGGGCTGCTGAGACAGGCCCTGACAAAACACTCCTTGAAGTAATCAGCCAAGAGCACTGCAAGCCCATGTCTACACACATGCCCTCTCTAAACCACGCAGATATTCTCCTAAATCCTCACCAAATATGTCCCTGCTGGTTCTAGCACTCACCTATCAGCCTGGCAGTAGGACAACCCGTCAATATTCCTACGGGACAGGGACCATCACCTCCAAAGCCCATCCCCAGAGGCAGCAGAGATGGGATCTGAGGCAGAGAGTCTTTTTCTCTGGTCCTTTGCCACCCTGTGGCACCCTTGATGCCATAGGGTGGCGGGGCAGAAGCCCTGCATTTGGCAGGCTCTGTAATGACTTTCAGTAACAAGCCAGTGGTGTGTAATCTGTCATCTGCACCAGAATAATGTGAGAACAGAACTGAAACAGAAGGGAAAGCTGCCACCTGGTAATCATGAGCGCATAGCTGGCAAAGGCATGGGAAACTTTCTGCACATCCCTTGCCTCTGAAATGATAACAAATCAGCTGTCAAATACCCAGCCTCCAACCCTGCCTCTGGCATGAATCCCACCACAGCCATATCTTGTCCTGCTTTGGAATTGTTTCTCCCACTTTTTAATGTAATTTATATAATTTTATCTTATTTATGTAGGACTGAACAGACTTTTTACCAAAATTAAATAATCTCAGGTTAGCACATCTGCAACGTTACACAGATACACACAGGTCTACCTTTGTATGTAGAGCATGGGGTGCCAGCATGCCCTGCCTTAGGGTCACACTTCTGTGCCTGTCTGCTCTCTCTGCCCATTCTTGTGTACCTAAGATCCTTTCTAATCACATTTCCTGGAACAAGCAGCTCAAACACACTCTGTGGCACATTGCACAGTCCACCCGAGGGGCATGGACTCACCCTTCTTCTGCAGCAAGTCAATGGAGATGGACTCTGTGTTGCCATCTGGGGAGAGGCAGAACTCAGCTGGGGGTTTCTCTGCTAGCGAGAAGTAGTCAGGGAAAAAGTCATTGTAGGTAAGCTGGAGTTGCCTCATAGACTGTCCTGCAGGGATAAAGACAGAGGGGACAAGGATCAGCCCCAATCCCTCACACCAAAGCCTCTTCCATGCTGTTTGCTTTTCCCAGAAGGAACCTGCACCAACAATAGTCTTCATCCCAGCCTGTCCTGTGCTGGGACAGCAAGGCAACAGGCTTGTTCCTACCCCAGCAGTGGTTTGCTGTACAGTCGATCCCCATGGCCCACCCAACATCTGTCTCCAGCTTGACTGGGGGCCCGTGGGCTCTGGAAGATGCTGTGGGAGGTTCACACCCATGGGCTGGCGCTAAGGGAAACCTTGCTGCACCAGACCCTCCATGCTGCTGCAGGCAGGGTCAGATGCCAGCACAGAGAAAATCATTCCTTTTCACACACAGGCACCCACAGACAGCATGTTTGCTGCCTGCCCTCTGGGATGGCCTCTGGTTTCAAAGGGTGACATCGGCAGTAGCTCTTTCACGTGCTAGACTTCTATCTGTCTGACTCTGTGCTATGTGTCTTCCCCTGAAGAAAGGATGGAGAAACTAGGCTGGCAGAGTGAGGTGTAAGGCTTTCAGGAATTGCCTCCATGGCTTCAGGCTAGCCTACAGAATGCTCTCCCTCCCACAGACAGACCGCACTGCTCTCCCCACACGACTCTCAAGGTTCAGTCAAAAGCAGCCTGCCCCGTCAGCCCTTCCTGCACAAGTTTTGGAAGTCAGGGAAGACCTTAAGGGCAAAGCATGGAGAAGACAGAGTTCCATGAAGGTCTTTAGTGTTGTCAGCTGCCCCATGAAAGCTACAGCTCAGCATCCAGCATATCGTCTGGGCTGGGGCAGATGGTCAGGCACCCTGGGGCACAGACAAGGGCCACAACTCCTGTTTGAGACAAACTACAGGCTGACCACAGTCCAGGAGCACTTCCTGAGGTTGGAGCAGGCTCTTGAGCCATTCAATTTCCCCTTCAATCCAGCCCAGAGCTGGACCTGACTGCTCTCACTTCATAGAGAAGGGAGACCCCACAAAGATTTTCACCAGTGAAGCAATTTTCACCTTCTTGAACCCTCCAGCCCCACTGTGAACAGATGTATCATCCCTCTGGCTCTGAGCAGACAGAGCAGTGATGAATCCAAGCCTAATCTGAGCCCCAAAGAAACTGAGCCTGAGTCCCAAGGTCACCTCCCAAGACCCCCCCAGCAGAAAGGTGGTGCGCACCGTTCAGCTTGCAGTGGAAATGGCTGGTGCTGAGAGCGCCAGGGAGCTCAAAGATGGGGTTGCCCCGGTTCAGCCGAGGCTCTTGCTGCCTCCTGTCCAGGCTGCCTGCTAAGCTGGGCAGCCCCGAAACGCGGTCCAGACCCAGGGGGTTCCTCCGCCTGTACTCGCGCCACTTCAGCGCTTGGGGGGAGAGGTGGTTCGCTGGGATGCCACAGGCAGTGAGCACCAGACAGGACGATGAGAGCACACGGGAGGATGCAGAAGGGAAACGGGAAGAGAGAAGGAGAGAAAGAAGTAGGACAGAGACAGCACATTACTCAGAGGTCCAGCAGCATTTCAGGACACTAGCACATGCACATGGAGACAGGTGGAGGCCACTGCCTGGCAGAGCAGGGCAGGGGCCTGGGTGCCCTCATGGCTGCAGGCAGAGAGGCAGCAGGTTTGGGGTGCAAGCACCTGGCACGGGGTGCTCTAAAATCAGCAGCCCACTCTGCCCTCTCTGGAGACACAGTGGAGAAGCTGGGACTGGAGGGACATGCTCTTAGTGTAGGTCTTCCTGCAGCACCCAGATGCAATTTTATCCTGGTCTACGGCTACAAGAAATGGTGGTACTAGAGGGAACAGCCATAGCTAGAGGGAGCTGGAGATGCTCCAGACTAGCAGGTCCTGGAGGATGGGTACCTACCATTGACAGGCCGTATTCCCATGCTGCTCAGGGGACCAGAGCTGCTGGTCTCACTGCCACTTCTCCAGTGGGAATCTGCATGGCTTCCTACTCTGCTCATGGACATGCCACCCACTGAGAGGGGTGGAAGGGACCCACTGTGGAGTCGGTATTCGGAGAGTGGTGGGCTCGGCTCCAGCGGGGCCTCCTTCTTGGGCATCAGCTTGGGGTTCTCCTTTTGCCTCAGAGTATCAGCTTTGGTGGCTTTGGAGGGCTGCATGGCACTGACAGCAGGGGATGACCTCGTGGGAAGCAGGTTGGCAGAGATGGGGCAGGACCTGCTTCTGGGGGGCTGGCTGTCTTCAGCTCTGTCTGCGGTGGGCGAGGAAGAGGAGTCCACGCTTTGGAAGAAAGGCACGTTGCATCGCACGGGGGAGTAACTGCCCAGCGGGGATGGACGGGTTGTTTCGGGGCCAGGCTTCTTGATGCCCCCATCACTGCGCGAGGCAGCTCCGTCTGCTGAGCGCTGCGTCATGAGCGTGCCATGGGCTTGGCTCCCCGCCACCACCGCCTGCTCTGCCGAGGTGACCAAGGCCGAGGACTGGGAAGTGGAGATCTCCCGGCTCGCAGACCGGTTGCTGGACAAGCTGTAGAGCTGGGAAAGGCTGGAGGCAAAATGGCTGTGCAGGGCACGTGCCTTGGGTGGCTTGGTGAAATGGTGCTGAAAAACAAAAGGCTGGATGGGGAGAGTCGTGGGACGCTGGTCCTTGCTGTAGCGTACCACGGGCTTGCTGTCTGTGCCACCACCTTCAGGGAGAGAAAGGGGAAGAAAGTGTGAGGATGGGCAGAGCGACAGTCACCCTCAGCCAAGCAGATTGCAGGCAACAGGGAATGTCCTCTCTGTTGCAAGGGGAAGAGGATGAGCTAGAGGCCAGTTACAGAGTGGTTCAAGTCTGCACTGGTTGCACACATCGAGAGCTGGCAGGATAAAGCTATGTGGCCCCAAATGCAGACCTTACAGCTGTCTGGAAGAGCAGTGCACTGCACCAGGAGCTCATCTGTCCTGGTAGGGTCACCAGGTTCACATCCTGTCCCAGTTCCTTGCCCCCTGGACAGCACAACGCCATGGGGTCAGACGCCTGCCCTTGAGCTGCCTTTGCCCAAGCAGTACCACAAAGTCATGGCCCAGCTCTTTGCAGTACAGTCAGATTTCTTATCCCAAAGGACTGTCCCCTCCCACGTGCACTGCAGACTCGCACAGCCGAGCACAAGCTTACATGCAATAGCACTGCAGCTCTGCACGCCACATTGCAATATATCGGTGCTGTTGCAAAGCTTACCTGCTTCTCCTTCTCCCTCCCTCTCCTTTCTCCTGTAACTGTCCCTGCTTCAGAACACAGCGTTTCCTTCATTCCCCTGCCTCTTCCAGACTTAAGCAGGACATTCCCAACATCTTGCCTCCAGCCCTGGAAAGTGCCAGTCTGCTCCAGCAAATGATGTAGTGGGATGTCCTGAGGGAGTGTGGTGGGGTGATCTCCATGGGTACATGCCTCCAGCTCCTGATGGGGCCACAAACATCCCAGGGGACGCAGCTGAAGCGTGACACACTGTGCATTCACTGCAGAACACACACAGCACTGGATGCCCACACGGGGCTGACTGAGATCCCTGACCAGCCCTGGTGCTGCCTGCTGCCTGTGGGGTATGTTCCAGACCTTCCTCCCTGTAGCCAGCTTTTAGCAGGGCTTGTTTTCCCTCTAATCCCTCTCAGAGCCTCTAGGCTTGAATGCTGCTCTGCCTGGAGGAAGGCAGATATGCCTCCATCTCCAGCTATGGGCAGAAGCTTCCTGCTCCGCCCTGACGCCTGCCTTGCTTTCACAGTGCAGAGGGAGGGACCCTGTCGGGAAGGTGGGCAGCAACTGCTGGGATATATTTCCACGAAAGCTCCTGTCTGCCCCCTCCTCCCTGAGCAGGGCCTGCTCCTTCCAAGCCCTCCCTCTGAAGCTAAGAGAGCTGCTCCCATGCTGCCCTCTCCCAGCAGAGACCTGCCTTCACTGACAGTCCACACCAAGCATACAGTGAAGGCTCAATAAACAAACAGAACAGTAACTAAAATACTTCTGCTCCGAAGGCCAGAATCTCTCCCAGCCCTGCCATGGCAATAAACGACAAGTTCTTATCTCCAGAAATTTTCAGGACATTAAGTGGAGACTGTGTGGTTTTGACATGGTAGGGGCTATTTATGCAGTGGTCCGGTCAGAGGCATTTTAGAAAGGTTTACACCTGTGAAGTAGATATAAGACCTGCCTAGGGCAGAGACAGAGGTCTCCCACAATGCTGGAGAAATGGCTATACCTCCAAAGGGAGTGTCACACAGCTCCTTCATGAGGACAAGTGACAGCAATATCAAGGTACTAAGGCTTCCCTACAGAGGTAACTGTGACAATGGCTCTCCACAGGAACCTTTGCTGCAATCCACAGCACTGTGGAGGATGTGACCAGGGCATTCCAGCAGAGACACACAGATTGGACTATGTAGGACTCACACTGAAAGTGCTAGCAGAAACTGTGTGAGCCCCCTGAATCTGCATGGAGAGGAGACTGCTGGCTATGCCTCTTCCCTCTCCATCTCTGCCCCAAGCAGCTGGAAAGAGGAGAATCTGTGACTCTGCTGAGCAGCTTCACACCTCTGTCTTTGGAGCTAAGGGTAGTTGATTCTCATGGACACGCTCAGTAAATATCCTGGAAGGGATACAACCCTTCAAGCTGCCCAGACCCTCTCAGTGTTAATGCCATGTCCTTGCTTACACAACATGAGAGGTTTAAACAAAACCTCAGGAGGCTTTAGAAATACAAGAACAAGACACTTGCACTGCTATGAGACTGAAATAAGCCCAGCAAGGCTTTGTCCCAGGGACTGGAAGACCAGAAACCAAACTGCACAGACGCTGGTCTCCTGTCACCATGCAGGTTCCCCTGCTTCTCCCCTTGTATCCCAAAGAGCTGCCTTCCTTTTCACTTCTCCCTTCTGCTTAGTTTGGCTCCTTACCGTCTGCTCGGGCTCTAACATCTTTTTGTCCGTGGCCACTGGCAGAGCCACTCGAGAAGCTGGCATCTGCCTCCGTCAGCAGGGAGAGAGAGGCTTGCTCACCTGCCCCATGCCCACTGGGGGCCTTCTCACTGGAGACCGAGTCTTTGGTGGAGCACAAAGCCTGGCTGTCCCCAAAAGCGTGATTCAAACAGAAGCCCTCGCAGCTCCGGTTCAGGCCGTGGATGAAGGGCATGGGTGGAAGACTCTGGCTGCGCCGAGCTCTTTCTTCAAGGAAGGTTGGGCAATCCCGCTGAGCCTCAGGGATAGGAGAGAACTCCAGGGAAGAATCACCACTAGAGCGGAGCGGTGGGGAGGTGCCATTCTTTTTCCGTCCTTTAGCTAGTTCAGCAAATGATGTCACCCTCTTGGGGGGAGAGCTCTGGATGGGTATTGCCGGACTTTCACTCAGCTTGACTGGACAGCTCACCATGCGCTCCAGGGAGCCCAGCCTGCTGCCAGGACTCCTGTCCAGGTTCTGGTCATAGCTCCTGGAGCGCTGCCGGCTTGTGTTGAGGTTCGGTGGTGACACATTGACATAGACTTGACCCTCAATCATGTTCTGGCTGGGTTCTCCCTTTGGCTCCTCTTCACTGCACTCTACATTGCCTTCTTCTTGTCTCAGGTCGGGCCTTCTAAACAGATAGTATTCTGTCGGCTGGGCTGGGCTACCCTTGGTCTGGTCTTCTGAGCAGCTAGTTATGGAAGATCCTGCAGGGCTGGGGGATGACTGGGAAGACAAGTCACACGTGACTAACTTATAGTAATTCTGAGTAGCCACAACAAGCCGTGCTTGGCTCTGGAAGCAGGCAGTGAGGTCTGAGCTCTCTGATGTGCAAGGCTCACAGTGGAGGTGGTAGGAGTTGCAGTTAGCATCAAGGACAGGTGAGGAGGAGTGTTGACACCCACACACCTTCCCTGAACTCTCTGGGTTATGCGACTCGCAAGACATCTTGGATTCAGTGGGTGATGAATGTAAATCCAGGTAAAAAGCTCCTGTGTCTGAGTGGCTGCAGAAGGACGAGTCACAGGACAGGTTGGCTGAATTCAGGTTGGATTGAGACTGGCCATTCATTTTGTTGTAGAGAGCACTGAAGTTCACCAGTACCCCATCAGAGCTGTTGCAGGAAGAGTCACTGATGTAGCCCATCTGCTGGTCAATCACTTCAGACTGACTTGAGGAACTGTAGCAGCGACAGTGATGGATCTCTGAGCTGGAACAACTGCATGTCCTGTGCAGGGCATCCTGATTCCTCAGCGATTCACCCGTGTTCTGGTTCCACTCCTGGTCTCCACTGTCAAAGGAGAAGTTGGAGGAGCTGCCACGATGGCAGCTGCATTCATCCAGCTCCATGCGTTCCGAGGCCTGATGGCACCTGTTCGCGTTGTTCCTCTTCTGGATGTCATCACTGCTGAGTTTGTCCTCTTGCCCATCTACCACACCAGACCGGCTGGCCATGTTCCAGGATTTCACAATGTGGTTGGAGTCGTGGAGGTGAAAAGGGGGCAAGGCCAGATCCTGCAGACTGAAGGGAGGCTTCCCATCGACCAGTGAGTTGTGAAGGTGGAAAGATTTTTGACCCAAGTCATCCCCAAAAATGCTGAGGTCTTCACCCTCACTCAGCAGGAAGGGGTTGTGTCGCTTACTGACACTAGGGACAATCAGATCCCTTGCTTTTCTTTCTTTGTTGTCTGAGGCCTCTGCTGAGGTTTCAGAGGTCTGGAGAAAGCTGCTGTACACCAAGGAGTCAGTCTGTGAGAGATCTCTGTCTGGAAGGGCAGAGTTCCGTGTAATGCTGAGCTCTGGCTGGCAGAAGGGGTTGGTCCTTTTGCTCACGGAGCAGCACTGTCTATCGGGGACCTGGCAATGCACCAGGGGAATGTGATGGACAATCAGCGTCTCACCAGTCAGTTTGGGTGGACTATCCATGGTGAGGAATGCTCTTCAGGGCATCAGTGGAGCTGGTACCACCCATGAACAGGTAGGGCTGTACATGAGAGACAGGGAGGACACTTCGCATGAGGGAATTCAGATACCTACAGAGAGACAAAATCACAAAGGAAGTCACCTCTCGGGAAAGGCAGTGACTATTTAAAGCATCCTTGGTTTGACTGAAGATTTCATGTGTTGACAAGGATCAAACAGACTGATTCCTTGTCAGCACAAGTACCTGAGCATGAGGTCCTTCTTCAGGGAAACAAATCATCACAATGCTAAACAAACACGTCACCCTCCCTGCAGGCTCCTGGGACAACACTTGTCATTCCACCTGACCCCTCTCAAAGTTATCTGAGGAGAGTAACTGATTTCAGTCAAGTGGCCAAAGGGCTGTACAGGCTTTGGGCCAAACAAAGACCTCACTGCAGATGGCACTGTGCGCTCACAGGAAAACAGCACAGGGTCTGAAGTGAAGCACTGCACTCTGATGAGAGCAGTCTGTCTTCTCACACTGGATCATACATCTTTGCTTCCTTTTAGATACATTGAACTTTCCTTCAAGAACCACACACTGCAAGGTCTTGCAAGAGACACACACAAATCCAGGCAGAGACTGGATGCAGGAGCAGACTGGAACAGAAAAGCAGCAAGTCATTGCTCTCCAAAATCCGGGAGACCCTGTGAGGTCCTGAGCCTTTCTAATGGTCCCAGGGGAGCATGCCAATGTATGCAATTACTTATGTACACAAGAGCCTCTTCAGTGAAAAGGAGTGGATGACTTCAGTGTGGCCACAGGGAGTCACTGGCTTTGGTCAAATAGGTCCCACACAGCACACTGGCTCTTGCTGACCTCTTGCTGATGGTGAAGCCTCAGCTCAAACTGTTTCCTACTGTGGTCTGAGAGGCCTGGTTCACATTATCTGTCGCATTTACCTGCTTATCTTACCACCTGCTGCACTTCACAACAGTATGAGAGCCACAGTCACAGGAACCATACAGGCAGGGCACTGCACAGGCAGGGTACTAAGAGCCCCACTCTCACTGTGTTCAGTAAATAGCAGGTTCTCATAGAGCCAGAGGAAAAACAAAACGGTTTGGGCTGAAGGGACCTTAAAGAACATCTTGTTCCAACCCCCCTGCCATAGGCAGGGACACCTTCCCTAGGACCAGGCTGCTCAAAGCCCCATCCAGCTTGGCCTTGAACACTGCCAGGGATGGGACATCAACAGTTTCTCTGAGAAATCCATTCCAGTGCCCCACCACCCTCATAGTAAAGATTTTCTTCCTAATATCTAATCTAAACCTGCAATCTTTCAGCTCAAAGACTTTCCCCTTGTCCTGTCACGCTCTGTTTGTGTCAAAAGTCTCTCTTCATCTTTCTGTAGGTGTTCACCACCATTTTACATGCGAGAGCAAAGGACAAACTCGCTTCTCCTTCCCCACCTAACCCAGAGGTCCCAGCTACAAGCACTTCCAGCACAGTCTGCAGGGGGTTTTCCTCTTGCTTTCCCTTCAACAGATCAGATAATTCAACTCAGACAAGTGCATGGGAGGGCAGCTGAGGCAGCAAGGACAGGGAGAAACCACAAAACACATCAGTGATCCAGGATGAGTCTGAGAGATTAAAAAATTACCTAATGCTCTCAACAGATCTACCACTTGGTCTGAAAACCTTGGGCAAAGTGCCCTTGGTCAGTATTGCACATCCCATAACTCCTCCAGGCATCCTCAGTGCTCACTGCACTCTGAAAAGAGCATCCTGGGATCCTGCTCTGGACTCCAGGACCCCCACCACTGACCTTCACATTCCAGAAAGTGGTATTCACAGTGGCCTTTTCCTACCTGACCCCAGCATTTGTGACTATGGGTGATAATGGATTTGGAGCACACCTGCAAAGGCACATGTAAGCTCAGGAGGGAAACTGAGAAATGTGGGTTAAGTGAAGTTAGAACAAGAGCATAAGCAATGAGACAGCTACACAGAAACATCAGGAACTTTACTTCTTTCAGCTTCAAACTGTAAGAATAGCAATTAGAAGATGATAAAAATGATCAAAAGAAGTACTTTCCTCCCACGCACAGTAGTGCTTCTCAGAGACACAGGATGATACTGGCAGGAAATAAAAATACAAAGATGGAAACAGAACTAATGTTTACAGTAAACACCCAATAATACAAAAGTCAATGCTAACACCAGTGTCAGCAAAGAGACAGGCCTTCTAGTAGATGCTACCAGAAACTTAAACAGCCAGGACACTCACCTACATGTCTGCTTCTCCTGGGATATTTCATCCAGGTTTAGGCTCTGAAGAAGAGAGATCAACTGAGCCACTTGGACCACATCCCAATGGACTATTAATTAAGAGACCCTAAACTCTTCCTCACCTATAGTCTCCCTAAAACCTCTATCAACCTTTACTCCCCTTTCACTGACTCCTCTGTCTCACAAGCCTTTGGCTCCTTTCCCACAACTGCTGCCACAGAGGCTGATCTGTACTCAGCCCAGATCCTGGGGAACAGATTTTTTTCATCAAGGATTCCTAAGACCCCATTGCTCAAGAGCCACTGTGGATACCAGCAGCTCCTGACCCCAAGCCTAGAGCACACATACACACACACATTTGCTGGAGCGGTGTTCATGCCCCAGTTTGGGTCTTGTGCACCACTGATGGCACAGCAGGAGCTCTGAGTTTATCTGAGTTTATTTCTGTTTATATCAGCAGTGGTTTATCCAGTCTTCCCACCCCACCTCACAAGCCTTTGGGAAAAAAGCTGATCCCCCACTGCCTCTCTACTCACGCAGCCCACCCCTGCCCTTGCCAAGCTCTTGTACCTGACTAATGCTCAAATCACATATCTCCAGCGGGCTTTTCTGTATTTCGTGTGCTGCCACAACGCAACCACCTGAAAAGTATCATTCTGAGGCTACAGACAATGCTGGCAGCACACCTCACTGCTGAAGCACAGGCTCTCTGCTGCCTTTGGGAAATGGCTGCTTGGAGCAGGCTCCCAGCACCAGCACCCATCTCCTGACAAGCCCCGCCGAGCAGCACACAATTCACGTCAGCGCAGAAGCTGCTGTGGGAGGACAAGGCTTGCACAGACACACTTTGACATTTGACGGCAAAATGTCAGAGCTGACACGCAGCCATTTCCCATCTGTCTCTCCAGTGCTCCGGCTGCAACAAGCGGCTCTGCCCAGCTCTCTGGCTCTGGCAGCAGCGCAGGATCCCCGCGTGGGCTGTGATTCACTGCCCGCCACAGACGCTGCAGCAGACGGATGCCCATCCTGCCTGCACCCACCGCCTGCTCCCAGCGCCAGGCTCTGAGGTGCCAGGAGCACAGGCAACATGCAAGACAGATCCTGCCGGGAGACATTCTGATGGCTTCCCTAGGGCATTTTGTGCCGTAGCTATTCCTTTTCTCTCCCTTACAACACCTCTCCTGGCTTCCTCCGGACTTAGGAGCGCAGCGAGGTTGGAATGCCACTGCCAGCACAAGGGTTATTCAGCTCCCAACACCAGAGCACCCTTCCCTGGCTGCACCATCCTTATTCTGGAACACTGTAGAAGAATCCTCCCTCTTCCACTGTAGAAGGATCCTCCCTCTTCCCTTGTAGAAAGATCCTTCCCTCTTCTACAGCAGACCTCCCTTCAGGGTCTTTTATGCTGGGATTGACATTGAGGAATAAAATGCAGCAAGCGGACTAATTTCAGATTTTGCTGGGTTTGATCAGCTCTTTGTAAAGCACTCACTCCCATTTTGCAGCAGAAAATTTGCAGATCTGGATAGGCAGTTCATACCTGAACATTTTTTGCCAAATCAGTTAATTCTTCCTATCATTGTGCTGAATCCTGCTCAGTGCAAACACAGCATCCAGCAATGATCCCTGCCTAGCAAAGCACGCCATGGCAGTGCAAGGCAGGGAGACATGCAGTGAGCACCACGACTCTAAACACGTCTGTACATCAGCCATTTTCTTTTCAAATGTCAGAATTCTTGCCTTCTCCACACTGATACCATCTGCTGCAACATGGCAGGTATGGGTTGTTTATTCATGGAGCTCTTTCTCGAGGTGCTAAGTGTTACCTGAAGAAGGTGAGGGCCACACTGTGGGTGCTTCATTCCAATCAGGATAATACAGAGCAGAAAGAACGGCTTTTTGTGAGATGCCTACATGTGGTATGGAATTGCTCATGAATGATTGTACCCCCCAGGGACATAAATATACGCAACAAAAACTCCTTAGCTGCAGCAAAGCTCGAGGTAAAAAGCAGGTGAGTGCTGAGCAACAAAGGATGGTTCACCACTGGTCTGAGAGCCGCCTACCACGTCATGTCTGCACTTTAGAGAGGAGGCAGCACACTGCAGGTAACAGGAGCAGGCAGAATCCTTTGGGTTCGGCACTCCATGCCTTTTAAGTCCTTGCTGACTGCTACACAGAGGCCCCAAAATCCTTCCCCTGTCATACCCCTAAGACTGAGGACACTGCCCTAATTTAAAAGTGGTCAGTGCAGCTTCATGGCTCCTCAGGAACAAACTCCTGCCGCTGCAACACTGCTGAGAAGATGCAGAAGCCACCAGACCTGGTTGCAATTGCCTCCAAGGGCTGATGAATTATGTGTGGTGGTCACACACCTCCAGGCGTACTCCATCTGTTGTGGCTCCAACCATGATTTTGGAGCTCTAGAGCTGCACCCTTAATACCCAGCTCTGCTCAGCGCTGTTCCTTGCACACACGTGGGGCGACAGGGTTCAGCTCACAATAACCCAGGCTTCCTCATAAAATGTAATGTGTTGGAGGAGGCATGCAGAGATATAAGAGATAAATGTGATTTAAATGTAAAAAGACTGCACATAAGAGCACAGAGGATGAAGAAGCAGGAGAAACATCATCAAAACTGTCAGCTAAAGGCACTGCTGGCTTTTTGGAGGATGGCTTTTCTGAACTGATTATTGTTTCTACAAACCTCAGTCACTTCATCTACAAAATTAAGTGTCCAAAGGAAACCTTTAACTGTGAGGGTTGTTGCTGACTGTTTCTGTATGGCTATGGTTTCACTGTCATCATCAACTTCCTCAGATGGACCAAGGTGTGTCATTCAAGGGTGAAAGGTGGAAAAATGGGGTAGAAACCTGGGAATTCATTTTCATAGAAGAAGAAAAAATTCTTTTGTATTAGAGCTGCTTGTTCTTTGAGGGTTGTTCCATGTGAACCCCTGACTCCAATAGTACATTTTCATTAATATACCTGAAGAAACCACACAGCCGTACAGAACAAGTAATAGCAGAAATGTTGCAAAAAGCAATGGTTTGTGTGATCTTGCAGACAAAGGCACAATACAGACATCTCCTCTTCACTCCATGGGGAGAGATATATTCAGTTTACTCCCTGTATGTCCACCTCCAGGCAAAAGGCTGGGAGATTAATCCAAACTGAAAGCCATCCTTTGGACAGTGTGGGGGATCTCAATGCTCACTGAATCCAGCATCAATACTGCAGTTTGTCCCTACCCCAACTCTGCCACTCCAAAAGCTGCCAGAAAGCACTGGATGGTTTTAAACAAAAACTTATCAGGAAAATTCCAGGAAACTGGAGGGCATTTGGGGAGCAGCATCAGAGAAGAGGATGGGCTGAGTGGCACAGGGTGAGTGGCCTGGAAATGGGTCTGAACCACAGGTTTGAGGAAGTAGAGGGTGGAGGTGAGGAAGCCTGTAAGTTGTTGTAGGATGGGTTTAGTTACTGGTATTTACTTGGACACTTGTTTACTTCATGCCAGGTAATGCATCTCTGTCAAATTCACACCTTCATTAAATACTTTATTAAATCATCCAGTGTGTTTATTGAAAGAAAAGGTGTAAAAGGAAATGCTAGTGGTTTGACTCATCCTAAACCTCCAGCCCTCCTTCCCCGCCTCAGGGGACAGGGAGCACTGTCAGGGTGGTCTGCATGCTCCCAGGGTGACTATCCCAGCACTTTACTTTAAAGGGAGCTGTAGAAGAATAGAAAGACTAAATACTTTCTAAATTTCTGTCTCAGCTCAGGCTGGTTCCTCTTGTGGTGCTGTGCAGTGATTCTTGAAAAGGCCACTTCCCTTTCCTTTCCACAAAGGCCTGCCTTGGACGGGGCTTTTTCCAGTGGTTTCCAGGACATCCTGACTAAACCCATGATTAATGTATCATTACATCCCAGAACTATATAGGATTATGATGTGTTCCAAATGGAAACCGCAGCACGTGACATTCAGTCACAGCCCTTGTGTTCCTGGCAGAAAGGAGCTGCCTGGGTCAGGGATGAGGGGTCACCAGCACGCACAAAAATCAGCGATAGGTGTAGTGTGTGTATTCCTGCCGATGACATAACCAGTGTGAGGCAGGTACTGCCTCACAGTCAGAGGACAAGAAGCCCCAGCTGCTCTGTGCATTCAGAGTTACACAAGACATCAGAAATAGCTCAAGCAGCAGACCTATAGCAGCTAACACAGGAGCCAGGATAGTGACTGAACCAGTTTCTCCCATTTCTGTGCTCCCTTGCTCTGTGACTCATCATCTGGCATGTGGCACTCGGCAAGAGCCATTTACAGGCCATGACTCAGAGCATCCACTGAGGTGCTCTGGGATGGAACCCGCTCCTCCTCCTCCTGCCTGCCCCAGCCCCCACCACATATGCTCCTAATTACTTTATGCAAATCCGCAGAGAAGAAAAAGACTGATGTTTCTAGCTGTTCATATCACACAGAAACTGCTGCTGAATTAAACTGCAGACACAGTAAATCCTTTCTTATCACAGACACTCTAGTAGCAGCGGCAGCAGGAGGAGGGACTATGCTTGTAGAGCATCTTTTTGCCTGAGCACAGTGAAAGCTTACTGAAGATCTTACAACAGCAGAAATCACACAATTCCATTTTGAAACATGGATCTGCCTGGGTGTTGGAGCCTGGGTGTTGCAGGGTCACCAGAGCGTTCAAGGACCCACACAGAAAGAAAGAAAATTGTGTAAGCATACAAAATTTCTGTGCACACCCAGTATCCAAAGATGCCAAGATTAACTCTTCCCTAACCGCACAGGTTTGGTCAGGGCTTAGTGATCCTGACCTAATGGGTGGCTTCCCTCTCCACGGCAGGGGTGCTGGAACTAGATGGTTGACCTTCAAGGTCCCTTCCAACCCAAGCCATTGTATGCTTCTGTGACTTGTGCAAAACAGGACTGTCAGCTGGCTACCTCATCAGTGTGCTCCTTCCACAGACCTGCCCAGCCGAGGGCCCCAGGAATCAGCAGCCGCAGCTGCATGGTGTCAAAACCACAGCTAGCATCTGTGGGTGAACCTCAGTCAAAGCCAGCAGAAGTCTGGACTGAAAGTCTTCCTAGCAACTCATGTGCCTGGGAGCTGTGAGCTCAAAGCTCTTCACAACAACAGCCACAGGAGGCAGGGAATGGCGACTTTGGCTGAGGGAGTCAGGCATCAAACTCAGCTCAGCTTCAGGAGTCAAGGCCAGCTCTCTGACCCGTGCCTGCACAGGGTGGCAAAACTTCTCCCCAAGTCTGTCATATCTCTCTACATGCAACGCTAAATGAGCAGTTGTTCTTGCTCAGGTGTGCACTGCAGGGGTGAAGGCTCCTCGGATGACACCAAGAGGAGGAGAGAGCACAGATGCTTCCTACGGACAGAAATATTCTCAACAGCTCCGGAGATTTCAGGGCTTGAAGAGGATCTGTAGCATCCCTGTAATTAGAACTGCAGAATCATAGAATATGCTGAGTTGGAAGGGACTCAGCAGGATCATCAACTCCAATTCCTGGCCCTGCACAGGACACCCCAAGAGTCACAGCATTGCAGGGAGGGAAGGGTTGAAAGCAGAAGATTTGGCAAGGAGGGAAGACATAGTTGCTTTCACTCAAGATGACCTTGCGGCTGGGGGATGGTAAGAATATACAGTGTGGGAAATTTCACATATTGTGTTTGCTGTGTGTTGTTTTCTGTCTGTCTTGAGGCATGGAATTTCTGTGGAAAATAAGAGAAAGCTGTCCACTGTTGTAGGCGTAAAAGTTAGAGGCAGATGAGGCAAAGGGCTAGCGGGAGGGAGTTCCCCTCCTGTCTCCCCTTTATTAAGGGTAAGGGGTTTAGGGTCGAGGTGTTCAGGAGCGGGAGAGGGAGGAGACGAACAGCCGTCACAGATCGTCTCACGCCGGCTTATAAGGGGATAGGTTAACCAATAGGGAAAGAGGGAAGGGGTGGGGATAAGCATACAGAACCAATAATTACAAATAGGGGTGGGGTACAATTCAAAGTAACCAATGATATACATAACGGAAAAGAACTTACTGGAAGAGAGGGCGGAGTCGGAGCCCTGGGCACGCCTTTGCCTACAATTCAGGGGCGGACCCAGAGACTCATACCCCCAGGGGCCCGCCCAGGCAATTCTCCTCCTTTCGAGGAGGTATCCCCGGCCTGGGGGGCGGAGGCAGCTTGGGGGCCGACCCACCACAGTCCACGACTTAAACCTCTTTCTTCACACATTTGGGTCTCCCTACTGGGAAAAAGAGAGGTAAGAAGCTTGGAGGTTATAGAAAGCACAGAATTGGGAAGACCTACACATGGCCCGGGCCCTTTGAGATACTGAGGCTGGGGAATGGGCCCACATGCTTTTTACCCCTGCTGAGATGGGATAAGCTTAGCAGGGTATGTGTCCTATCTGTTTTTGAAATCTTCCAGCCAAAGAGGTGACAGGATAAATCTGTTCTTCCCACTTCAGCTGTGGGTCGTAGTAGCCTTGGTTACTTGCATCTATCAGTTCACACAACCATGTCTTCGGAAAGACCTCTCAAAGAGAGGTCACAAATCACTTGCATTGGACTTTCTTCCCTTGCACTTACTGGAATCTGGGTTCAGGCAGCATGGTGTTGGCCAGACCATGGCAAAGGAGATGACCTACTTATCCAAAGCTTATGGGAGGATAATTTCAGGAGCAAGCTTCATCTGCACCAAAAAAACGCCCACATGAGGCCAGTTCTACCTCAACCAGTCCTATATCCTCTACCACCTTCATGACTTGGGGAAAAAAGATGAGCTAAGTCCCAAAATGGACAAAGAAGGTCTGTCTGTCTACACTGTGAACAAGATCTTGCTGCAGTACAGCTCAGCACATCCATACAGACTCCACTGACTCCATGGCTGCATATCTTTCCTATTGCTTCCTTTCTGAGCAGATTAAAACTGGCACTGCACTTCTGTCCATGCAGACCATGCACTGCAGGAATCACAGCTGCAAAACAATCCCTTCAAGAACAATATCCCCCCCTCCAAGGCAAAAGCCTCAGTGACCACTTGAGAAAGCCCGACAAGTAAGGAACTCAGTCTCAACATAACTCTGTTAAAGAGGCTGTAAAATGATGTTTACTGTCTCTTCAGCCCAGAGTGCCACATACGTAGGAATCACTCACTGTCAAGTGAAAAACAAACATTTCTGGGATGGCAGATTACAGATGCACAACCTCATGCACCACAACAGCAGAAATAAAACAGGCAGCAGAGGTGGCTACGGGAGAGTGAAATAAAACAACAGCCAGGCCCAGTCCTTGAATTAAAAAAATATTACCACACAAGCCGCTGTAAATAAAGCAGCTAGTGATGTCAAAAAGCTCCAGCAGGATTATTTTCAGACTGGAACACAGCAGTGCTGCAATGGTTTGCTGCCACATCCCAGTGAGCAGGAGAAGCAGTGCAGGTATGGCATTACCTAGGAGTGATGGACATCAGATCTGCCTGGCAGCCTGAACGCCTGCATCTGCAGAGCTGTACTAAATGATGCAATCCTACATGGAATTTAATGCACACTGCGTGCAAACAAATCAGGAGCGCCAAAACCAGGCACAAACAGAACACATCCCAGCAGCCTGCCTGCTTTCAGTAGATGTTCCTCTTCCACACTGCACATCTAAATGGTTTTTCAATCAACAGCTCTGACCAACAGCTGACTCTGCTAAGGCTGCAGGAGACTTTAACCCTTCCCAGCCCTAGGCTGTTCTACCAAGACCAGAAGAAACGCCTGGATACACAGGAAGATATTTTCTGTGTCTCCAAGGCAGAAATACACAATGGTCGGGAGGCTGGTAACGCCCTGATTTGGAGATGATAGCATTGTAGAAAGCAAAAAGGCGGAGTAGCCCAATAAAGGCAGCATCTGATGAGATTAATACATTAAATTTATCCTGCCTTCTGAAGGACATCAAGACCACATATAAGTTAATTATTAATTACTAAATTAATACATCTAATAATACATATATAATACATTATTTATATAATATATTAATATATAAATATATATTATAATAACACTGATACCCAAATGCTTTTAGGCTGGATTTTACAATGCCTTGAAGGTGGCTGGAGGAAAAGATCCTGTAGCTCTCAGATTTGAAAATGGAAATTGCCTGATTACTGTTAAGACTGTGCATTTCTTGACCCCTTTTTTGGCCAGGTACCTGAAAAAAGAGGTCTTCTGTAATCATATCTGAATTTCATTTCAGCAGAGTTGAGTGTGGGTAAAAACGAAAAAGGCATAATGCTTCCTGGGACGATGAGACAAGAAGTGTCTGCTGTAGGAACAAATCCTTGGGCCATCTTGAGACAACACAGTCACAGGCAGCCTCCTTCATTTGGGAATAGTTTACATTGTAGAGCAGGTTCCATAAGCTGCCCACAGAAATTTAGGAGACTATACAATCACCCCTCAGTGTCCCTGTTGTTTTTTGGAATTCTTGCAAATTTTTAGAGCTTGTAACTTCCTGAACCAATGCCTTCCACACCAAATTACACACTACACTAGTAGTTATCTGTCAGTACTTTTGAACATAGGGATATTTAACTCCATTGCTTGTCCTTGGGCTAGGGCATGGAGATCATATTTTCTACTCCATTTGCCAGCATTCAGAGCCAAGATTTTTGCTCTGCTCAAGTACAAGAGTATTCCCAGATTCTTGGTCCAATTACCAACCTTCTCTCCAAGTGTCCTCCTGACGTGTGGGTGTGTTTATATGTTCACATGGCTGGCAGCAAGGCAGAACTCAAGAGGATCTGGATGAAACCACGGCATCAGTTTATATAACAGAATATTTTCCACGCAGCAGAACTAACAAAAGGCAAGCCAGAACCTTAATAAAATACGTATAAAGCAGACCAGGCACTTCTAATGATTACACATACTCTTCTTCTGAGAGGGAAACATATCCCTTGTAGGGGGCTGGCAACCCAAACCAAGCTCAGTTTGTAAAGCCCTATTCAGGACAGTTTATTTTAGGATATCACTCCACAAGACAGCTCATGTGCTAATTAGGCTTGGAATGACTGGGCTCAACAGAGCATTAAGGGTAAACTAAATCTGATAACCCTGGATTAACCAAGGTCTTCTGCTAAGGATGTTGGCCTACACAGACCTATTGACTACAGAAAAAAAAAAAAAAGGAGGGCAAACAGGGATGATCCTTGACTCTGTACTGGAAGAGCAGTCAGAGTTCCAGGAGACCCACCAGGTCTACTGGAGGGATGGCCAGGTTGCATAACGCTTTGAGCAGACTGGAAGGTGTCCCTGCCCATGCAGGGGGGTGCAATGAGATGGGAACTTAGGGGTCCTTTCCAACCCAAACCATCCCATCATTCTGTGAGCAGTCTGCTTTTAATCACTTCAAGCGTGTTTGAGAGAACTGAAGAGACACCCTAAGACTGCAGGCTCCCAGATCTTTACAGCTGGGACACACTCACATTTGAGTATCTTCTTTCTTGAAACTGTTGTGTTCTTTCTGGACCAGAAGTCTCAGAAAAGGCAAGCAGCTGAGACAAACCTTAGCCTGTGTTAAGTTAGACCTTGCATTGAGATGGGCCTTAACAAAACCACAAGGTTTTAAAACTCTGCAACTTGTGAATGCATACTATAAATACACTAGGTAGTCTTATTCACAAGAATGCCAAGCCATTTGGGAATACTGCTGGGCTTTGAAGTTTGGAAGCAAGATTCATGGACTAATTAATCACAGTACGTGAAAAGTATTCATATTATCAGTTTCAAATAATCCTCCTTAATTTCCTGGAGTGGTTTCACATTACAATCAGGGCACCTCATAAATCATTATTTTCTTTTTCTAGATTGTTCATTATTTCATATCACAAACTCTGCAGTTTCCAATTTAACACAAGTAACTTCCATTCCTTCAATCTCTCCTCTTACAAATATTTTCCAGGGACTTGTTCAGTTTCCTAGGCAGTTTCTCAATTCCCTCCAGCTATGCATTCATGCTTCTGAGCTGAAGTGACTAATTTTACACCGTTTTCCAACTGGCAGTGGAATTAGAAGCTGTAAAATAGTTTTCCATTCCATTTCTTATGTACCTTAATATCCAAATGTACATGCCCACCAGGTAATGTCCCTTATGACCAAGTTGACAACCAATTACTTTTTGCATTTTAATGACATCAGTTTAATGACTTGGAATGCATTTAATCCGTTTAATCATTTGGAATCTGACAAAGTGTACTTTTGTGACTATCTTCTCTTACACACACTTATGTAACTTAGCATCAAGCTAAATAATTTCAAGATTTACAACAAGACTACCCTAGAAGAAATCAGGGTTGGGTTTTTTTTTTTTACCTATCTGTTCTTTGAGGAAAGGAGTTTCTTTTCCCTGCTCTCTGGAGTGTGGGTTTTGGGGGTTTGGGCTGCACAAATTCTAGGCATGTCCACATGCAATTTCTCTTCAAGGTTCCCCACAAGATAAAAGGGTCCGCCAAGCCCTACTAGGGTCTGGGCTGAAGGATATTTCTCCACAGTGAATTTGCCTCACTAAAGCAGTGAGGTCTAGTGGCTTGCACCCTTGAAAGAAGATTCCCCTTTCATTTTGATGGACAGGCCGAGAGGTTGCTGTGGCTTTTCTTTTCAACCTCAACTCAAGCCAAGGGGAAAGCAGAAACAAGGCACTGGACCAAAATCCTGGCTGTTGAACATGCTCTGATACAGAGGGGAATCACTCCTCAGTCTCTGGGTCAAATACAAACACATCAGTTCAGTTTGGGATGTTTCTCTACTGTGGGGTACCAAATCATGTCACCAGCACAAAGCCTGGGAGAGGTCAGGGATATGGAGATGGAAATATTCTGTGGGGTCTCTGAAACTTTTGTGAAGTCACCAAGAAAACCAGAGATAACAGAAACCCCACTGGGTCAACAGTGACTCTCAGTGTCTCAACCAGATACAGCCAAGCACAGACTGAATGGCTGTGGCTGGAGCACTGCCACTTCTGTGCATTAACCACCCTCATGCCATTGCTTGTCAGTGCCAGGACACACCTGTTTTCTTGCAGTTTCCCCACTCCTCCTCTCCTGTTGTGCTATGAACTGGCGAGTCCCCCTGACAAGGGTCAGGGGATGCCTGAGGTCACCCCATGCTCCACGCTGCCTCACCTCTCCTCTGACCCAGTCCTCCCCCAAAAACAGCCACTCCGAGGAGCACATGAGAACAGACTGTCAGGCTCACTGTAATCAGCAGTCACCACCTTCAAAGCACTTTTTAAAGACAGTAATTATAAATAGCAAGTGCCTGTGGAAATGAAAATGAGGCATATGACAAGGAGCTGAAGACAGGAGGAGACATCTGGGTAAGGACAATGCTCTCCTCAACACCATTTCAGCTGGAGGACAATCCTCAGCAGCAGGGTAAGTTAGATGCCACTGACTGTGGACAAGCAAGGACAGCTTGTCGCCAGCGGGAAATGGCTAAGCGCAGGTGCATGCTGAAATCCTCTTGCTGGTTTTCTGAGGGGAGCTACAATCACTGCTCAGAGTAAGACACACTCGGGCAAGAAACCCCTTAGAAACCACTACAACATCTCACAGAAAAGGAGAGCTCGGCCAGAGTATGCCAAACCCCAGGGCGGACGTGTCACTCCAGGTATCAATCATCAGAATGAATTGGGCAAAGCCAAGGAAGATACACCGTGTGGGCCAACAGTATCTTGGGACCGGAGATATGAAATATTTATTCCTCCCACTGGACCTTCTCCTTGTGTGGGCTTACCATTCTGCCACCTGAGTTACTGGAAAAGGTTGGAGGGCGGAACTACGGGGGAAAACGCCGTGTAAGCAAACGCTGTAATGAATCTGCCTGCTAGGAGCAGAAAATGGCACTAGCACAATAATCAAGACAGGTCATTCTCCCTGCTAAGAAGGGCATCTGGGAGTACGGCTATGCTGTCTGAGCTCACATGGAAGACACATGACCATGGAGCCTGAGGCACACATCCCTGCTCTTCACCATGGGAACCCCAGAGAGGGACCAAAAGAAGGTACCTTGCTGAACCATCCAGGCAAATTTGGTCTATAGGCAAAAGGAGGCAAAGGAACCATGTTCTTGGTCCTCCAGCAGTGCAGGCAGAGCATAACAGAGAAGAATCAGCCCACTGAGAACATTTAGGGCATGTTCTTCCAGAAGCAAGGGCAGCTGCTGCGAGTTTATAAAGAATAAGGTGCAGTTCTGGAGTTAAACTGATGAGGTTTGTATAAAGGTGTAGTGAGCAAGGACTCTAGTCTGAGGTAACAGTGGGTCTGAGGCAAGTATGTGGCGAAAACCTGCTGTTTGCCAAGGTTTTCCGTACAGGCTCTAATTTAATATTTTTTCCTGTAACTCCCAGAGCAGAAACTCGCCTCTTGCCAGGAGGAACTGCTAGCATTCATACACTCTGAGATATCTCTGACACTGTCCCCAGAAGCACAACAACAGGGCAGTGACACTTGTTCTCTGCTTCCAGAGAGCATTTTGTGTGGGAGCACACAGTGGCAGTTTGGTGGTAAGGCCAGTTTCCTACCACTTGCCAAGGGTCATTACAAAGCATTGTTGCCATCACTCAAATATCGATTATTTATCACTCAGGTACTGCCAGCCCCACACCCTCAGCACTGCACAAAGGCCAACACATGGTCTCTCTTCCAAGAGGCCAAACTCAGAGGCTGAGCCTGAGCCAGAAGTTGCCACGATTATGCCCACTCACCTACATCACACTTCTGCCTTCCCGCTCCATCCCATTTACAGCAGTTAACAAACATAGTGGGGTTTTGTTTGTACTTTTTGATCCCCCTGTCTGTTGATACAGCCACCATCAGCCTTGCCCTGTAAAAAGTATTTGCATGTGTGTAAGGGATAGAAAAAAACATTGTCTACACTATTCTGAGGCTGCAACACAGCTGTGGTGGGGAGAAGAGCTTGTGGACCAGCCTGCTTTTGTGCTCATCTTAACAGGTGTGCTTTGACCCACTTCTTTCAGAAAACGAACACCAAAATCATTTTCATCAAGAAAGAAAACTGGAGCAGGATCAGGGACCAGAGGTATTTTGCAAGCCCATTTCTTTCTTATTGGAGAGTAACCAACTCCGAGATGAGTGTGAGGGCACAGAGGGAACCTGCTTGGCAGATGACATGGCAAATCCCTGGTAAGGCTCATTACCAATACAGCTGTCATTGATCATTGCTATGGACTTCACCCCCTGCCAGACAAGCTCACTCAGCTTCCTCAAGCCTCATCCTGCATCCTTTTGCATAGCTCTGGAATGCGGTGGGCTTTTGGCTCTTTTGGGCTCATTGGCTGGACAGCCAGGAGCATTTTATCCACATCAGAATGCTCCCCACGAAGCAGCACAGGTAGAAAAGTGAGACAGTCATATTTCAATGGTTTCTACAAGCGTGAGGACAAAATCTTGTTGTCCAGTACTGTCCTTGATTCCACAGCTGACAGGGAGGTGCCCCCAACCTCTAATCCTTCACTTCTCAACCACCTGCACAGATCTCCACATCTCTTACTTTGGATATTTTTTTAATTTTATTTTATTTTTGGGGTTCAACTATTACAACTGTGCCTACTGAGATGAGTTTTCACCCAGCACCCATGATACAGAAGTGGCTTTGGATTGAATATCTCAAGCTGACCCAGTTTATATTAAACAGAATGGTAAAAAGCAAACAGAGCTGTAATGAAACCTTTTTAATTTTTAAAGAGCAGATCTCTGGCGTGTCAGGGTAAACAGTTATAATGCCAACAAGAACAAAGAGCTTGGAGAAGTACTGCAGAAAATACTTTGAATGTAAGTAAAAAAAAATTAAAAATTTAAAAAAAAAGACCACAAAAAAGTCTGGATTCACCAAGAAAGATGACGAGATTAGAGGGGAAAGGTGAGGAGAAAGACTCCTGACCAACCTGAATGAGTAACCACACCAAAAATTATATCAGAGGTAAGAAAAACAGCATCTTCAGTGCTGTTTTGGCAAGATAAATATTGAAGCTGCAGCAATGACAGGCTAGATAATACAGGGGGAAGAAGGCACAGAAAAGGAAATGAGTTTTAGAATGGAAACAAATTCAAGAAGATGAAAGCACTCAAGTCAGAAGGACAAGATATTCTTGATCCCAGAACAATGAAAGAGTGGCTGGTTGATCGCAGCTGGCAACTGCACTTTTGATAAAAATACCCATTAGAAAAGCGAGGAAGAAGGTGAAACCATGTGGCTGACAAATATTAAAGGTAAAGGTCTGTAGCTGTTTTGCAAGGGCAGGAAAAGTGACCCATGTTAGATTTATCAACCTGCCCTTACTATTACATAAGTCTGTCAGAAAACACTGGAAAAGAAAAACAAGACTGGGAAATAAATTAAAAACAGGGCAAAGCACCACAAGGGGTTGCAAAAGGCAATTGTCTGGGTATCAGGAATCACACCAGAGTGAGATCTTGACTCACCAGGAACATGAGACTGGAAGAACATGAAGATGTCTGTGACTGAGAATTTGTTCTTTGCTCTCACAGCCTCAGACACCTGAGAGGCAGTAATGGAGCTGTGGGCAGGCCATTCATGAGTTCATAGCATATTCTCCTGGGCCACCTGCACTTTCTCCAATGCAGGTCCAGATCCCTTGTATCTACAGATCCACTTTATCTCCATCATCTGCATCGATGCAGTGAGGAAGACACACTCCTGTGAAACACTGCAGTCAGCTCCAGTCACCAGAACCTCTTGCCCATCTTTTAAGCCTCTCAAGGCAGAGATTATCTGTGCACTCTCACTGCTTAACAGATGTTCTTGTAAGGGTGGTACCTACTAGCCAGGCACAGTCTGTATGCCCTGGGGACATACCCACCCCACAAAGAGAAGAACGCTGCATCACCTAATTTTTATTCCTTTAGGCAAGCATTGTCCACACAAACCACATATCCATGAATGTTCTTCCACATGCTGATACAGGTATGTGTGTCCTGTACATTCTGTTGCACGTCCTGTCCTCCAGCCCATGATGCGCTACACGCCATCCCACTGTGGCTATCCACCACCAATCTCCCACAGGAGCCTGCTCTGCAGCAGCACCACAAACCCAGTCTGGTGCACACCTGCTGGAGACATCCGGCTGCCTGCTCCCATCAGCCTGAGAGGGACAGATTCTGGCAGACACAGAGAGGTTTTCCCCGGACCAAAGAGCAAGACAGGGGTGAGAAGGAGCTGCAGTTCAGGAAGCCTTAGGGTGCTTCCAGGATATTATCACTGATCTGCAAGAAGACCACATGCTGCTTTGAGATTCTGCTGGAAGCCCTCTCCTTCTCACCTGGCACCCTGCACTGAAACTCTGGGTTTGCCTTCATCACCAGGTGTAATGGCTATGGAGCCTTGCCACTCCATAGGGATGGAGAGGGAACAACCAAATAAGAACCTGCAGCAGCAAAATGGTTCCTCCGGAGAACTACTGCAGGAAAGGCTGTGCTGAGGATCACCCCCACCCCCACAAACCCTGCAGGGCTGCACACAGCACTGAACGTCTCAGGGAACACAGTGAGAGGCTGGAGAATGACAACAGAAACAACACATTTGCATTCCCTGACAATGACAACTCTGAATTTCCCCTCTGTGCGCTCTCCCACTGGTCTCTGACCCAGACCTGCTCCCCCAGTGCTGCAATGCCTCTCATCTGCCTCTTCTTTCCATGATTCCCCTACATCTCTGCCAAGCATTTACCATTTTATCTACATTTTTCCTACTGTCCTGTTGCTCTTTAGAGGCCAAAAAAAAGCTTTGTCTGAATTATTCTTTGGTCACTGGCAAATGGGAGAAAATTTTTGTGTATAGGTAAGACCTGCCAAGCTCACTCTTTAGCAACACTGGTATAAAAAGGCTGCAGGTGTGTGGAGATAAAAATGCAGATCTCTACTTTCCCTGTACTCCAATACCTCTTTATGACAGCCATCAATTCACACCTGCTATGATATGTTCCTCTGTGAATGCCATTTACTCGACATCCGCCGCAGATCCTGCAATTGCAGCCCCACACGCTCAGCATTTTCCATAACTCCAAACGGCTGAATCTGCTATTCGATTATCTCCTTTTGTTATGACATTCCCTTTTGCACATTCCCCTACAGCCACGTCACTTTAACACATGTACAGAAATCTCATTCTTTTATACCTCTGCTTTATTGTTCTCACTGTCATGCTGAACATCGCCCCTTCAGCATCTACATCCCTATCCCACATACATCCTTCTCTTTGTTCCAGCCCTTCTCCCGTTTGCAGAGGCAATTTAATGGAAGGATTTGTGCAGAGGGTGGGGGAGGGAGGAAGAAGAAGGAAGGCGGGGAGGGAAAAGAGGGATTTGGCTATAACAAGACCATGTAATTAAGCTCCAGTAGCTGGTACCCAGCCTGGACCCCTCATTTCAGTAATTAAAAGCATTAATTCCTCCATTCCTAGATAACCTTTTCATCTGATCTGTGAAAAGAGGCAGGGAGAAAGCATCCATTTACACAGCCAGCACAGACACACCCCGGCAACACAAAGGACTCCAGCCCGCACAGAGACCATGTATCTCTTAGCAGAAGGACAGGGTTTTACACGCCATGATATTTTACCCTAATGCCTTTTGAACAAATGATTTACCAGTATCTAGGGGAGAAAAAGAAATGGGGTAGAAAAAATAAAAAATAATTAAAAAAAAAAGTCAAAAGCCACAGTGACAGCAGCCTTTCCTCTGTCTGAGCCCTTTGTCTCTGGCTTTTCATGGAAGCGCTGTCTGTCAAAACAGCTTTTGAGCTGCACAGCAGCATTACCGCCAGGGATGCACGGAGAGCATGATAGCTGGCGGGACCACAACAATCCGTGTGGGCTCGGCTGTCATGGCAGGCACAATGGGGAGCTGTGCGGGGGCACTGCCCGGGCAAAGCACGACTCGCCTCGGCACAACCAGCCCCGGACATGACAACTGCTATTTCACAGCCACAATGGACAAACATATTCTGCGCAGCAGCCCCAGCCTCTCGCTCGCTCACATCCATGACAGCCACCGCCAGCTCCACAGCAATGCAGCCTCTGAAGAGACAAAGCAATCCTAAAATCTGTAAGCTTCATCGGCTATCTGGCATCCTCCACAAAAACAAACCGGCCACCGTGCAGGACAACGAGCGGCCTGAAAACCAACAGCACAATTGATGCCCACCCCGATAATTTCTCCATCTCACCTTTCCACAGATCCTTCGTTCCCCGTCTCCTGTCAGTCAACACTCTCTGTTCCGGCACTCCTGAGCGCTCAGATTCCAGAAGGCTCCGTGCTCTCTCACCAGGATGCTGTGGGAAACACAGAGTCAATTTTTTTTTTCTGATTTTTTTTTTTCCCCTTCACAGCTGCATCCCTGGCAATGCAGAGGGTCTGCGCAATCACATCTCCGATGCTCCTGCTGCTGCTGCTGCTGCTGTGACGTTGCTGTGTGTGAAGGAGCAAGCATGCCCACAGCACTGCCGCTCCAGCTCGCAATCAGTCCCTGTGGAACCTCAGACAAGGCAGGAAGGGAGGGAGCAGAAAAGGAGGGGATGATGGAGGATTGATTCTTACAGGAACTGGGAAATCAGGAAGGCAGCATGAGGAGAAATAAAAAGATCAAAGCCTGTGCCATAAAATAGAGCTGCATCATCTTATTCTGTGATGAGCTTGGATTTTGGATGCTGTGTACTTGCAGGCTGTCTGATCTCTTACCCTGTCTCTGCAAGGAAAGCAAAAGGGGCTGGAGTGTTAATGCTCCTACTGCTATGTTCCTACTTTTGATAATGGCAGCTAGAACCCTTGGAGATAAAATGGCAGTCCGCAAAGCAACGCACAGGAGGAGGAGGAGGATGGGGAGAATGCAAGAAGCTTCCTGAAGCTTCTTTAAATTTCTGTAGTGCCTTGTCCTGAACAGCTTCATCAACAGTATCTATACACCATCCCTGAAACGCAGCCACCTCTAGAGCAAGATGCAACCACCAGCGCTTCCCACAGTGCCGAACCCACTTGGCAGGGGCAGGATGTCTGCAGTCCCTGGTCTCACAGGGGATCTCAAACAAAGGTCCCACCAACTATTAGCTCCAGTTAGTGACTGAAGTGCTGCTCATGACCTGAGCTGAATCCCAGCCTCTTGGCAAAGCAACCCACAGCAGATCTTCCCACCTGACACAGAGGGTCACCACCTGCAGAACTCAAGCTCTCTTGCTATGTGAAAGAATTTTTCCATATCCCTTTTTGCCAGAGGCAGCTGGTAAAAAGCGGTGATGGAACTTAGTCCATAGGCAGAGTAGTGCAGCTCCTAGCAGGGCACAGGTAGGGACAAATGTGGCCACTTTTGATTTTCTACCAGGTGCGGTATAACCACACTCCCCAGAAATTCAACTGTGCGCTGGGCTGTGCCGTGCCAGGGGAGGCGTTTCTAGCACTGGAGCAGCATTCATCCTGGAGGGATCACTCACCTTACTGCTCTTTCTCACCCAGCTCCGCGCTTGTAGCCCTGTGTAGAGCCAAGCAGAGCTCAGAAACTGGAGCATCCACATCGGGAAAAGCAAAACCTGTGAGCCCAAATCAAATCCCATCTCCTAAACTGAGGCTCCATGCGAAGTGAGCAGGTAAGTCCGAAAAGGGGTAAAACTGTCACATGGACACAAAATCCAAAGAAATTAAAGCTGCCACATTGCTGAGTACTTTTTACTTTATGACATGATGTACCCAGAGCAGCATACAAGTAACACAAATACAACAACCAACACAATCCTTTACAGAAGCTTCTGCCTCTGGAGAGGTCAACACAAAAAAAGTTACGCCAGAAAAATGTTAGGACTTATTACTGGAAGTGGCTGCCAATTATCTCAGATCCAAGAACACTACAAATATCTCTTCAAGTAATATTTAAATCAGACTTCTGACAAAAAACCCAAGGGCTGGGAGGTGGTCCCTCCAAGGGCTTTAGAGGCAGGAGTACAGGACTGCCCCCCGGTACAAAAAGACCATTCCACTGAAAAAAGAGAAAGGGCCATGGGCTGTGGGCTGTGCAGACTGCTCGCAATGCACTGGAGCCAGCATCACAGATGCAGCTCTGCTACTCACCTCCAAAACATGGGGAACGATCCCTCAACCAGCCCCAGAGGTCAGGCTCCACAGGTCCTTCCCGGGAATTCGATGTATCTGCCCTATCAGCACGTCGTGCTCCCCAGCCCACTGCCTGCCTTTCCTGGGCTGCTCGGGACCCACACCCCCAGCTGGCCCTGTTCAAGCAGCAGGGACAAGCCCCCAGGAGGATGCAGGAGTCAGGGACGTACCTCCATGCCTGGCCATTACAGCAAGCAGAAAGCCAGTCCTGGGCAGGCTCTGCTCCAACCAAGCCGCAGAAAATGAGACTATTTACTGCACTCCCATTAACGTGCAGCCCCAGAACCCCCGTATGGCCAGCCCCATTGTACTGTCAGTGTTAATTAAGGCAGGCTCTAGCAGACATCTCTGGCCCCTTCAGCTGGGACAGTCAGGGAGCAACAGCGAGGAAAGAGATGGAGAGTTTCAGCTGTGGAGCTCTGTGCAGAACAAGGAGCATTTGTTACCCCGGAGACTCGTTCCCACAGCAGAGAGGAGAATGGAAACTATTTCAGTGCCCTCCCCAGTCCTCCACAAGCATTGCCAATGCTGACGCCAGGAGGTATAAATGCTGGCAGGCTGAGAGCTTGCCTTCATCCCTGTCCCTGCCACAGGACACTGGCATTAACCAATTCACTGACAGCAATGCCTGTCTTGTGTAGCAGACACACACACCAGAGCAGATGGAGTCAGGGGCGTATTTTATTAACAATCAGACAGAGCAAGCAGCAGACAAGGAGCTCCCTGAGAAACACTCCTATTTACACATCTGTTCCCAACATAAAAATCTATATCCTCCTCCCCAGAATACATCCTGCGTGTTCCCCAGATTTCAAACTCACATGGCCTCGAGCCTCTGCAGCACATACCCGTTTGCCGCATCTCCCTCCCTGATCTGCCTCTCAACATCCGTGCTAGGAACCGATGGCCTGTCCCAAAGCTTTGCAGGCAGCAGGAGATCTCAGGCGCTAATGAGGACGAACAAAGCTCTTTTCTTGCACACTGTCTTCTGGGAGATGACTTGTCTTTGATCACAGAGATGAGTCAGTGCAAGAAGAGGAGCATGGCTGACTCCACAGTGTCACACAAGGAGGGAGCAGGGATGCTGCAGGCTGGTGACTGTATTCCTTGGAGAAGGAAAGGGAGGGAGATGGAGGTGACAAGACATTCCTGCCCCTACAGTAACACGGGTTCCCATCTTTCTTCACCTGGGCAGGTAAGGATTGGTGCTTCTTACGGACTCCAGCACCCTGTGGTGTAGGCAGCTTGGCAGGAGAAAATTCCTTACAAGCACTGTCAGTCTCACAATCCACAAGCATCCCAGGTGTTGGGCGGGATTCCTGCCATCTTGCCTCCTTACCCCTTGCTCCAGGGATGTGAGAACTGAACACACAACACAACTTCCCACCTGTGAATTCCAGTGAGGAGGAAAATCCTGCTCCTGGTCCTGGGCTGCAGCAAAGCTTACCACTTTGGGAGAGCCACAGGTGCTGCTCTCACACTGGACATGAGCTGTACACGTACCTGGAGCTCTTGCTGACAACAACTGGGATACAAATAGATTTATTGGGTGTTAAAAAACCCAACACATTTCTGGCTTGGGCTTGGGCTTCTTCCTTCATATACCACGCAGGAATTGGCTGCTAAGGTCAGCACAAGCCCACATACAACAAGAACCCATTCCACTTTTGCCGCAATTGTGCAGCAAAATCACCCACCAGCTGACCCAGCCTCCCACCTATTTTCTGCAAAACTGCTCCAGTGATGCATGAACTGGAAACAGCTCAGCCCCAGATTCCAGTCAGCTGTTGGGGCTGTAGCCGTCACATCAAGTACTGCGCTAGAAGAGGTCTTTAATCATCCCTTCACCACCAGGTATGGGGCACAACCTGACCACCCCTGAAACTGCCAGGCTGCCTCCAGCTCACAGCTATACCCTAACAAAGTATAAGATAGAGCTATACTGCTATATAGTACATATATATACTGAGGATATATATGGTATATAGTGTGTATATATATATATGTGTATGTATATATATGTATGTGTATATATATATATAGAGAGAGAGAGGAGGTCTGCCACCTCCTCCTAAAGGGTGGGCATTTTGACCAAGCCCTCATTACCTTCAGCACATCCATGCCTCTCAAGCAAACAGAAAATGGTACAAGCAACAGCAAGCTCTCTGTCACAGCAGAAAGTCTGTGTCTCGCTATCTGCAGGTGCAACAGCAGGAACATGCCTACTCTACAGATTCCGGCCACATTTGTAGCATGGCCACAGCGACATCTTCACCCCTTCCCATGTGCTGGACCCCTCAAGAGCAAGGTGAAAGCAGCTCAGTGCCTTCCCACCTGCTTACCCATTACTTGTGGCAGAAATCTAAATCCCATGGCAACCCCACCCAGCGTCAACCCAGGCTGTTTGGGAAATGCCAAAGAGAGGGATTTTGGTCAGAGTTGAATTAATAGCAGGGATCTGCTCAACTGGGGCAAGGGGGAACCAGAATACAGAAGCCAACAGCAAAGCAGATGACGAAACTTTACAAAAATTCTCATAAACAAAAAACAAAATAATTCCTCATTCCTTCAAGTCCTGTGCTTCAAGGTCAAACAACATCTCTCTGACACACAGAGATCAATATGGGCTGATCGTTACTGACATGCGCTCGACATCTTTTCTGTTCAGTGGGAACAGATACAGAAGCTTTTGGACAAGGGGACAAAAATCCAAGCAGACTGATAAAAACACATGTTAGCACAGTGGAAATGCCTGGCCCTAGCCCTCACATTTCCCTGGGGGATCACTAACGAATCCCCACCGAGCCAGCTTTCCAAGGGGATCTGAGGACAGAGGCACACTAGTCTGGGGGGTTTTGCCGGTCAAAGACACATTTTCGTCAGCTCACCATGATGACCTTGTGTCCCAGTGAGCTCAGCCTACAACAGCGGTACTGATTTCTTCAGGGCTAGCAACCCAAGGCAGCAACCACACCTCCAAATGAGAAAACGGCTTCAAAAGAGAAAGTTGTTGATGTTTTTTTTTAAAAAAAATTGGACATTTCTTGTTGCTCGCAGTCTTCTAACAGAATTAATTCCCAAAGTTCATTCCTCTGATGTTTAAGAACATTCTCTGAATTTCCAGCTTATCTTTATCCGTGCACAGCTCACCCCTATTCACTCATGTTCCAAAAATGAGCTTTAGCGTCAGCATTTATCCAGTCTGTGTTTAAAGTTATATCATCTGAGTTCTCTAATCACTTCACATTAGGTAGGCTTTCCATTTCTTTGATCATACCCGTATTCCTTCTCTGGACCCGACCCAGTTTGCACACAGCCTTCAGAGAGTGACTGAAATTGTACACAGTCTTCCAAGAAAGGTCTCCCATGCCTTTATACGCTAAAATTTCCCCATCTCTGCTAGAAATGCTTTGTCCAATGTGTCACATTGGATGACATTTATCTTTTTCATAGCTACATCACGTTAGACGCTCACAGTTATCTTGCACACCAGTTTGAGACCCTGAGTTTTCTCCCCATCACTCTCACATTCCCGCAGTGAGCTCCCAGATGGAGCACTTTGCTCACCTCTCATGCACACAGCCGTGCAATTTTGAACTATCCAGTTCCCATTTGTATTGTTCCTTGAGGAATAATCCCAGCTCTGCCTGCTGAATAACACCAAACAGCCTCTGATGATGCTTCCTTAGCTTTGTGTCTCTAGGAAATATCATTAGTGAAGTCCCACTTTTTAGTGCACAGAGCATTATTTCATGTATTGAGTAGCTTCCATTTTGAGGCTGATCTCCACTAACAACTTCCCTTCAGAGCACTAGTTCCTCTTTCAACATTCCTGTTATCTTCTTCTAGTCTGCTTACTGCCTCTTAGTTATCAAAGGGTACTATGGATGGAAGAAATACACATACAGAAATAAAAGAAATAAAATACTAGCAAATCTTCTGGGGAAAAAAAAGGATAGGATATTTTTGTGTCCTGCTTCCCCTCTTTGCTGACCACCAGCAACTGCTGCTAGAAAACTCGCACTGGACAAGGTGGTTCCTCCATCCCAATCACCATTTGAACTCCCAACTTCCAGTGCTGAGGTCAAATCCCTCTGAGTGCTGGCAATTGATGCTTCAATGCCCGGGAACAGAGGCCCTCACAAGCTCCATAAAAAGTCACAACAACTAGATAGGCTAGTGCTGGCACAGGTCCCCACAGGGCTGGGCTCAGTTCCACATACCTCCACACTACTGAGGCATCGATGAGAAAACCAAACCCTGCCCACAACCAGCTGTCTGCCTCCATCCCTTCCAGCCAGAGATTCCAGTATGTTTGTACCCCAGAGGAGACTGGGATAACAGGGAGATGTGAATCACTCAGAATTCTGTGGGAAAGGGAAAAATTACAGCAACCCAACTCTTAGTGCCCATAATACTTAGTACTGCCCAAGCAAGAGCACAAAGAAATAGCTGAACGTTTCTAGGCAGAGGGAAATCAGAACAGAAACAGCACAGCAGCTCCTGGATCTGAAGGCTCAGCTTCAATCTGACAAACCAGGCTCATAAAGCTGCACAGAAAATTTTGAATTAAAACAAAACCTGGACATAACTGATCCAGCCTGAGGTTTCAGGGTGTTTTAAGCAGGAGCTCAAATCTAAGAGCAGAGCTGTTTCTTCAAGCACTCACTCAGATATTGATGCTACACTGACTGGGAATATAAACCCTCACCAGTCAAAGCCTTGGAAAAAGAAGCAGAAAGGGTATTATTAAAAAAAAAAAAGAAAAGAAAAGAAAAAAAAGGCTTTTAATCTGGCAAACAATCACTGAGCAGCTGTGGTAACAGTGGATATTAAGGTGTTACTGGCTTCACTCCTATTAAAATTAGTTTTCAAAACAGGATCAATGCTGCCTCTAAAGCACTGTTTACCTAAATGACTAGTTTCACAATAACTTAATAGTTCCCCACTGCCATGAGGAAAGCTTTAAGTTGCCACATAACATAATACACTGGAGCTGGTGAACTTGGCAGCCACAGCACTGCTGCATTCTGACCTCAAATAAAAATTATGTACTTCCAACTAACTAAGCAGCTGAAAAGCTGCAGGGCTGAGCTGAACCTGCAGCCCCGAAATGGTTCACTGTACACACTGCTTGAGGACAGTGACTGCTTATGGTTCCCATGATGTCCACCAAAGTGACATTCCCTTCCCACTCCAGGGGCATAGCCGCGCTGACTCAAAGCGAGGGTGACTGCACTGCACACAGGGCTCAGCTCACGGGGATGGCAATGGAAGGGATGAAGCAGGGAAAGGGCAAGCAGAGGAGAAGAAAAACATCACTGTTGGATGCACAAGAGGCCACATCCAAGAATGGAAAAAACCCTCCTGCCCTCTTGCTCAAAGACTGAGTCATAAACATTTCAGTTTTCCAAGGCAACAATAAGTATGAAAACTGTTCTGGATTTCCCTGCCCAGGGCAGGGAGCTTGGAACTAGATGATCTTTATAAGGTCCCTTCCAACCCAAACCATTCTATGACCCTATGATTCTCATAGAAAACCCGCAACAGCATCACTCTGCACATGCCAAAATCCTTCCCTGCCATCCCTGTTCTAAGCAACAGCAAACATCAGACAGAGAGCTCTGTGAACTTGCCACAAAGAACAGCAAGTTCCCAGCAGACCTCCCTGCTCTCAAACATTCCCACTCCACTTTGCAACGAAGCCCAGGGAGTACATAACCACCATCTGATTTATTAAAGACACATGACATCAGTTATGGTGGTTTATACTGATCTTCCCTCTAAGTTTCTCCATTTACCTCCCAAACTGGACACGCAGTGCTGCTCTGCAGTGTTACCTGCCCCGGCTGGCTATGTTTTAGTGGCAAATAGAGCAAGGTCTTGGCAGCTGCAAAGCACTGTGTGATTAAAAGAGACTTGAAGATTCACTCAATCCCCACCTACCAGCAGCAATGCAACAGCACAATACAGGCAGGCATAGGCTTCCAGTGCTACACAAGAGACTTCCTCAGCTCCTGAGCACCCACATCCCAGCAGGCACCTAGAAAAACTGCAAAGGGGAGAGGGAACAGGACCACTGAAAACTTCTTGAGACCCCGTCCACCAGTGGTACATTAACCTGCTGGCTCTCAGACGGAGCAGTTGTCTTTTGCTCTTCACCTGTGCTGTCTGCAGTACTGTTAGCTGAAGGGATAAGGCCTATATACAAACAGCAAATCGACGTAAGTCATAGCATTACTGTAACACCTCACACAGCACAGACTGCACATCCCCACCCTTAATCACCGTGCATGACCTGCTCATTCAGAAGGGATCTGTGGTTACTGCAGATCATAGGCTGAGCTTGAGCAATTGTGGCATTTTGCTTTGAAGCAGGCAAACAATAGGTAGGGCTGCATGAATAGGCATGTCATATGCAAGACTTGGAGTCATCCTTCCCCTCTGCCCACAATGGCACACGGCTCATGGATGTATCCTACATGGCCAAACTGGTGAGAGCTCAAAGACAACAAGGAAAACAGGACAGAAAGGAGCAAACTGCAAAGCAAGTGGGTTAGTCCTCTGGGGAAGACCAGGGGGTACATTATAGCAGTTCCAAAATGTATGAAAGGCTGCTGCCAAGAGCAAGTGGACAAGCTGTTCTTCACATCCTCAACAAAAAGAAGAGGATCCCTGAGGAGCAGACAGGGAAGTTGAGGTTAGACATCAGATATAGCAGATAAAACGAGTCATTCACTATTACACTGAAAAAATCGTAACAGTCAGGAGGTAAGTTGGTTTTCTTAAACTTTTCCATGGTCTTGTATATCTCAGAAGCTCTTTGTTTTACTCATTTAGAGGCATGCACTCCTGTTAATCTTCACAGGCTCTTACTGTTAAAAATTGGGAAGAATATATTTTTCCAGCTTTGCTGCCAAACAAATGCCCATCTTAGAGTCTTGGTCAACCGATGGCATCAGAAGATGTGCACAGAAGGAAGGGACTGGACTGCTAAAATGAAGGATGCAGCAGCTAATGTCCCTATCAGTGGCAGCTTCCAAAGATTAAATGAAGAAACCCAAGGAATGGCATAGCCCAACTGAAGTCTGCCCGGTCAGGGTGACGTGACTATTACATGGCTTTTGGAGATCTTATTGTCTTGTGACTTCTGTTTGACTCACAGAAGCAGGAAGCCTCTAATGCGGGATTAAAAGATGAGACCAATTTATTCTGTGAGGCAGAATACCTGGAGAAACACAAACACGCTCCTGGAAAGACATAGGAAAGGTACAGGTGCAGCTGAGAGTGGAAAAGCGTACTGTGCCAGCTGATCTGGCTGCTAATCCACCTGGCTGTTAAAAACATACTCCAGATGCACTTTTTCCCTAAGCAGAATATGCTCAGTGTGAGCTTTCAGCCAGTGGATTCATCCTCCTTTCATCCACCACAGTGAAGAGACCTTTTCCTCAAGAATTCGGTCTTGTTGGAGACGATCCTTGGTCACAGCTGAGAACCTTTCTAAATTTCCCTTTGGTTATTATTAATGTCTTCCCATTTAACAGAGCAAGCTGTCATGGATCATCAGTCAGCTGTATTCAAGGTCTCCATGTCAGGTCAGCCCATGATTAAGCAACCTTGTGGCTGTATGTGCTTATCGGTGTACACTTAATTAACACAAAGAGTCTTAACTAACAGCTCCCAGCTGCTGTGCAAGTTGTGCGAGATCTACCTCCTCCAAAAGCCACGTTCAACCAACAGGCAGCCATCCCATACACAGACAGGCAGAAATACACAGAGCCAGAAATAGGAAATTTGTTGGCTGTCAGCAACAATTTTGCTCAGGTTGGAGACAGACCCCCAGCGAAGGAAACGCTATAGGGATAAAGGGGATCTGCGCATGGGAGGAAATCCTGTCCTGTTCTTTAAAATAGAAAATAAAAGCTGGCAGAGGCAAAGCCCAAGCAGCAGTGGTGAGGGAGGCCACAAAGACAAAGCAGGTCACAGGAGATGGCTGACAAACGTGCCAAGCTTGGATCGTGTCAGGCAGACTGAAACAGGGCTCAGCCTCCTGTGAAGCAGAGGAAAGAGCTGGGGCAGACGGCTCTACAGGCTCCCCATGGAGACATTTTGGCACTTTAGGAGCTCCTGGAATCCCTGGTGTGCAGCTCTGGCACCACACAGACTACCAGGGAATAGTCTAGAAGGCTGTTCTAGATAGAAGAACTATTAGAAAGCTATCGAGAAACATCCAGCAAAGAGGCGCCTGAGGACAACAAACAAGACGTGCTCCACACACCCCAGACACATTCCAGTCTGAGGAACAAGAGCATGCCAGGGTGCAAAGAGCCCTGAAAGAGCCCTCAGGAGCTCTGTAATATATGACAATACACAGAGCCTTGGCTGAGTTCTAATAATAAGCAGCCACAATGGTGACTCAGAGAGCTCTTTGTTGGCTGGACATGGCAGAGGAGCAGGAAGGAACACAATAACTGAGGAGCAGGAAGCCCATGAAGGACTGATTGCCCAGAGCATGTTCCTGGAGAAACAGAAACATGCATTTCATCTCCATGACGTACTTCCATCTCTGGACAATTCTGAAGTCTGGGCTTTCAATACATACTTAAGAAAGCACTCCATCCTGTGCACGCACCCAGCCTGTGCCTCTTGACACACAGCAAGGAAAAGAGAAGACCAGCTAAAAGGTGAGAGGGGGAGAAGGATGGAGCACTGGATAGATAGATAGAACAGTCCAAGCCAGAAGCCAAGCATCTGCTCTGCTCTCACTTATCCTCAGTGCAACAGCCAGAGAAAATGCTTGGTCATGATGTTCTAACAGGACCTGCTCTCCATCCCTGGGAACATCTGCCAGAATTAGTAATCCTGTATCAGAGGAGGTGAAGCATAGAGTGTCCAACAGCACTTGTGACCTTTTTAGCAATTTTCGCACGCCTGCTGCTCTCACAGCAACCTTTTCTTTCAGCTTAAAATAAACGCAGCCCTTCTGAAAGTGCTCAAAGACTACAGAATCACAGAATCATTTAGATTGGAAAAGATCTCTAAGATCATCAAGCCCAACCATAAGCATCCACCCCTTCCTCTACAAAGTCAGAAACTGGAACTGATGTATCTGGGGATGCAAACGTGGGGGCCACAGAGCTGCAAAGGGGGATTGGTGCTGTCATCCTGAATTCCAGCATCTGAAAGAGACGTGTCCCTGTCCATGATACCGCAGCTGTCAGCTCAGAGCAGAGAGGGGAGCCCCAGCTTTGCCCCTATGTTTGCACCCAGAGGGCATCGGATCTCTTTCTCTCCTGTGTCTGAGGCTTTGTGTATTAAGCTGTGTAATTAAGCAATGGGTGCTCTACTCCCACAGGGGCTTCGACATCCCACATGAGACCAGGCCAGGGTGGAGGCACATGCTCACTCTGCAAGAGGGATTATCTCTTTCTTCAGACAGGGTTTCTTTGAGCATCAGCCCCTCCAGAAGCACTTCTGTGAGCTCTGCGCTTCACACCCTGAGCACAAGGACTCAGTGAGGTCTGTTGCGTTCCAGTGAGGTCTCCTGCTTTCCAGCACACAGCATGATGCTGCTGCAGCGTGAGAGAAGCTGAATTGCATAACCAGCACAGAACCTGACCGACAATGAATAAAACCCAGCCCGTGGGAAACAAACCAAGCCCCAGCTTCACAGTGGGATGGTGCATCCTGTGCTGGCTACACAGCTCAAGGAGTGTGGCTCCCCAGAGATCTCTGCTGTGTGGTCCAGCTCTCAGTTACAGGCACCAACTACACCATAAAAAGGGCAGAATTTGGGGATAATGTTCCTGTTTATATGGACAGCAAGAATGCCCAGAGCTATAGCCATAATGCAACACACAGATGAAATATCCTTTCCACAGTTAAACTAATCTTCAGCTACCAGTCCTCAAGTTAAACCTAACCCAGAAGCAGAATGCCTCCATATGCCATTTTACAGCCCAAGATTTTCTAATGAGGCAGCGAGCTCTGGCCACCAGCAGGGACCTGGAAGCAGGCTAGATTAAAGCTAGAATAAATTTCCTGTACCTCTCATCAGACCCAGCCATAACACTCAGAACACACAGGGAAAGCCCAGTGGCAAATAACCTAATTAGAAGTGAAAGTCTCACACCTTCTTGGTGACCAGCACATCTGCTGATGCTGAGGGTCACACTCCTCTGTAGTCAGCAGGACAGCAAGAGAGAGAAAATAGGGGAAGCTGTGCTGGGCCCCATCCCGCTGCCCCCCAGCAAGGGTCCAAGGCTGCTCTCTATGGAAGATTCCCAACACTTTGGCTGAAATGACGCCAACACTTGGGCAGGGCTCGGTGTTATTTTTAACACTTGCTCACATAACTCTTTGGATGAATCCTGGGAAGAGCTTGTCACCAAAATAGTACACTGTGGGCACTATTTATACACCCACTGGCAGCACCGCAGGATATGCTGCGGAAAGCTAGAGCACCCCTTTATCCTCCTCACAGGGATATAGTGGTGCCCTAAAACGTGGTTTGCTGTTTGGGCTAGTCCTCAGAAGTGAGCCATCCACCTGCAGGAGGCCTGGTATCCCTGTCTGTCCTGCTGAGGAGACAGACTCTCGTCCATATGGGAGGGAAGCCCAGGTACATTAGGCTCGGCAAAGATGGATGGCTGAGCACACATCCCAGCTGCTGTGGACTAAAAAGGGAACGGTTGTGGCTAAACACTGAAAATGCTGATGCCTTCCTATTTTATCTCTCCTCGGCTGCTGCAGGGAAATCCAGCAGGGGATGGGTTTGTTGGTTATCACCTCTTTTCCTGATGTAGCAGCAGCAGCAAAGGTGCACAGTGGTGGAGGCAGGTGAAGCACTAAATGACAGCAAGGTCCACTGGAAAGGAGGCACCAGACTAACAAGAGTGACTGTCCTTCATCCCGAGGGACAGTAGCAGCCTCAAGCCTTTCCATATCAAAACAGTGTGCCCTGAAGGACTAAGGGGAAAAAAAATCAAAACCAAACCACCTTTTTGAGACTACCCAGGGAAAGCAGGCTCTTCCCCTGTCTGATTTTCCGGGTTAAAAATAACTTCTCTAAAACCATTTCTGAGCCTATTGAACTTCCTTGATTTTTGTCTTCAGTGAGTTTCTCCTCCCTCCCCCTTCCTCCCAAGACACATCAGACTGCTCTCTACTCTCACATCTCCTGAAGAAGCAGGTGACATGACCTGGAGAAAATGCACAGGATGCTGCAAGAGAACAGACAAGACAGAAAAGAGAAGACTCCATCTTGAAGCAGAAAAGGACCCAAAGTTTGATTTTTCCAGTGTAAAAATAAAATGTATATATACATATTCTTTCCCTGCAAGAGAGGCTACAGCCTGAGCAGCACACTGACTGTTAATCAGAGCAACAGAACAATGCAGAATAAACCCACTAATTGACACAAGCCATAAAGGCAGCGGCAGGACTGGTCACATTACTTTTAGCAGAACAAACGGAAGGGAGCAGCTCCTACCTTGCCAAACACAATCTCCCCAGGACGTGGGCTCAGCTCACCGCAGCTGGAAGCCGAGTGCAGCAGCAATGGCATGAGAGCCGCAGGAGGAGCACAGCGTGCAGAGCCAGCGATAATCCAAAGCAAAACCAGCTTGTCCCCGTGCCGGCTGAGGGATCAGCGAGCCGTGCTGCAGGGAGTCTCCGCCGGCTGCTCCCCTGTTGATGCAGGATGGCGGGCAACAGGCAAGATGACAAGGCACTTCTTCCAGACAGGAGCTGGCTGAGGAATTCCTCCTGCTGCCAGCCACCTGCCCCCCGTCAGGCACAGCGGTGCCAGGGCCTCACTCAGGGAGCATTTGGGCAGGAGAGAGGAGCGAGGGCGAGGGCCAGATTGCTAATGAAAGCCCCAGTGTAAATACAGATGCGCGCAGGAGAGGGCTATGGCAGAAATGCAGCTCGTGTTACAGAGAGCCATTTACAGCAGGCACAGAGAGCGCGGAGAGCGTGGCAGGGCTGTGCGGGATGGGTCCCCGGCCTGCCTGCTCGGACAGCGGGGCGGGAGAGCAGCTGCGTGCCAGGGGAAGCCATGGGGCGAAGTGACCACTAGCGAGGGGAGACCTCCCCAGTTCCACATTCTCCATCAGCTCCTTAGCTCCGTACACAGTACCTGCTAGCAGTAATGCAAACCCATCCACCTTCCCATCCTGAGACAGCCCCAGCCCCACACTGTCTCTGGTGCAGGGCACCACGGCAGCCCACCACGACAGCGAGAAAGGCTGACTGGAGCACTGCTCCATGCACCTGTCGGACCAGCTCACGGTGCGAGAGCCCGTTCCTGCTGTCCAGGCCTTCTCCCCGGGGGCTCCAGGTGTCCACATCTTTGAGACTTACCCTCTCTTCCCAGTTCAATGTCTTTGGTACCTCCTGCCAGGATTCTTCCTTCCCTGACATCTCAGGGTAATTTACAAGCTACACTGCAGCTGCATTTACACCAAAAGCAGAGCAGGGGGAATGGGGACTAGGTTGGCACAGAGTCACAGAACATTCTGAGGTGGAAGGGACCCACAAGGATCATCATGTCCAACCCTTAAGTGCATGGCCAATACAGGGATCAAACCCACAACCCTGGCGCTACAAGCACCATTACTAGCTCAAACCAGCTGAGCTCATTTCAGGCTTAATAAGCAAGGTGTCAAAGGGCTCAGCACTTTGCCTCCACTGTGCCTTCAAACAGAACCAGCAGCAGAGGAGAGGTTTGCAGGTTTCAACCACTGCCCATTAAACAAGCCTTAGAAAACCTTAGGGGGAGGCTGGGAAGGAGCTGTTTCAGCACAGCAGGCACTGCCTTTAAGCCCTGGGCCAGCCAGGCATGTAGCTCACACCAGAGACCTCTGCGAGAAAACAGCAACGAAGAATAGGGAGTTCATGTAGTTCTCAAGCAACTGTGGTCTGTGAGGACATGGGGGACGTCCAGCTCAGCGGTGCGAAACCTCAAGCAGACCATTTCCCTGCCTGGTGCCTCGGTTTCCCCCCCCGAAAAACAACGACCATAACACTTACCAAGCTGCAGTGGATACTGCACAGCTAACTTCGTCATGGGATGCTGGCAGCCTGTAAACAGGAATGAGCATTCTGCGGAACTCTCTCCCCACCCATAAAGCAGAGATTCCTTGTGGCTTCCCTTGACATACAAACTACTGCTCTTCTACTGCAGCTTCCTTCACCCTCACCACAGCAGGTACCCTGCAAAGACAGGGGTCCCCATTACCCCCAAAAGCAGGAGCATCAGTCCCTCGACCAGCTGCACCCAGGCCATCTGCCAGGCAGGAATGCTGTGCACCAGCCCAGCCTCAGCCGAGCTGTCAAAGCAGCGGAAGGGCTGAGGCTGCACTGCTCTGGAATTCCAGAAACGCACAAACACCCTGTCAGCCTGCACCAGGAATGACTCCTCCCTGCCCCGGACCAGGCTGAATCACTGGAAATACCAAAACAACGATGAGGTCACGTTCCCAGAGCAAGGAACTGGACCCAGATATAGCTGCATGGAGAAGTGTGCTAAAAAGAGACTCGGTGTAGGGGCTGGGGGACTCTGGCAGACAGGCACCATGGGCATTTGTCTCGTTTAAAAACAGCTTGAGGCTGCCAGGAGACTTTTTTTTCTTTTCTGTAGGGAGCAGGGAACTGGGGTTTAAAACTCTTTATCCATCCCACTGGAAGAGGCACAAGCATTCTAATGTTTGTGAGTTCAAGGAACAAGGCAGAAGTAAAATTATGACTGGATTCTCAGTCCAGTGTTCCCAAAATCGCACTGTGATAAGATGCTCAGGCTTAACCAGTGAAGAATCCCCTCTCAGCAAGCTGAATGGCAGACAAAAATAGTATGTCCATTACTGCTTTTTGCTTTTGTGACAGCCTCAGCCAGCTTCCACAAAAAGCCCCCCAAACCAAAACCCCAGAAATATTGATGTCGTAAGTTTTCAACAGGGTTAGCAGCAAATCACAGTGGCTTCTGATAATGGTCCTAAAATGAGTATTTAATTATCAGCAAATAGACTTCTCAAGGCTTTGCAGTTCCAAACTTTCACACTTCTCTGAGGAGGGAGACTGGAGACATTTTGCTATTTAGACTGTGAAGGAAATTGCAACATAGGACTTGGAAAGGATAAAGGAATTCACAATAGAATTCGCAATAGCCTGTTCTTTCCCCTTTCCGTAGGACAAGACATTTGGATGAATAGCAGCACCGCCCACAGTTATGTGAATAAGAGGCTCTAAGAATCCAGACTTTGTTCCATCAGGACATAAACCATATTCTGATCATAAGCCAAGAGGGAACAAAGATAGGAATGGACAGCTTATGCCAAGCATGTCACCTGCCTGGCAGGGCGGCGGTCACTGGGCTGCCACACCCTGCAACAACCACAGCAGTGCCTGGCACACTGAGACAGCCGATGGGCTATGCCTGCACCAGTCTCCTCCTCCTGAAAGGCCCTCCAGACTTGCAGTAGAAGTGGTAAGAAAATCTGTGGTGACCTAAGCATGACTCCCACAGGAAAGTCATAAGAGCAGAACTGATCAAAACCAAATCAGCTCATTTTCACCCCACTGTTCCACCAGGGGTTACACCAGGAACTCTTCTGGTCCATTGCCCTGTGTGCCACTGGCACATAGAAATAAATCACAGAGTGATTTAACTGAGTGCAATCATGGAGTGATCTCCCCTAAGGACACGTTCTTCCAGCCTGCAACAATCAGGAGCTCCTAGAGCTGGAGGTCACAGACTGACCATCACGTTTCACCGACACTGAAACACATCTCTGCCATTGAGGTGTCTGGTTCCTTTTGGAATCTGTGTGTATTTTCAGTCTTCATGCCATCTCGTAGCAACATGTTCTACAAATCAACTGTGTTGAAAAAAGACTTCCTTAATCTCCTGTCTAATAAATTATTTTGCTGGATGCGCTTCCTCTGCACTGTGAGAAATAATTAAGTTTATTAAGGTCATTCCGTACTCAACTTCTCCCTGCTGAACACTATATTACAGACCTTTGCTCTTTCCCACTATCATCTACTTTTCTTTGTTTAATCTCTCTTCCTACACAAGGAAGTGTAGTCCTTATCCCAGTCCCTTAATCATCCTCATTCCACTTTCCTCTATCATTTCCAGGTCTGTGTCGCTCCTTTTGAAAGAGGGTGACCAGCTGGTATGTGGTACTCAAGATGCAGGAACAACATGTATATCTAGTATGCAAGAATATGTACCAGCATTTTTGGTTTCTGGCGTGACTTCTGCCTTTTTTGGCTACAGCTGAAATCTGATGTGCTCAGATAACAATCCACAGTGACTCCAAACAGCTTGTTGTGGACATCGAGAAGCTGTTTACAAATCACCATTACATGTGGCATTTATCAGCACAACCTCCCATTTTCTGTTTTATCACGCTAATAGTTCTGCAAGATGCTCCTGTAATTCTTCACAAAGTTTTCAAACCAACCACCCTGACTAACTTAGAATCATTGGAAAATTACAGTCTTCCCAATGTCTTCCAAACCAGAGCTAGATGTGTGAACAGGGATCCCTGTGGGACTAGACACTGCAGGTACCAGAACTGCAAATCACAGCATCAGGCAAGGAGTGCTCCAAGCACAGTGACCAGGAATGCTATGTAATCTTGTCCCTTCCAACCCAAACCATTCCATGTTTCCTGGTCACCAGGAACCTGTTTGGAAAATAAAGCTTTAATTGAAAATACGATTCAGTGCCATCATCATTCTGCCAAGGATGCCTGAAAGAGTTGGGTGGCTGAGACACACTCCCATCCATGGCTCCACCAAGGACTCAGATGGAAGTGCAGAGTCCACGTCAATGCTTAAGGACTACAAATATGCTCACCCCATGCACAAGAGATGTGAACTGTGGAAACCATAATTTCCAGTCCGGGCAAACACACACAAGAATGAGGAGGAAAAACTGTGGGGTTTGTTTGAGCAGACAATAGCAAAACCTTGATCAGGCTTCATGTTCCAGAATCAGAGGAACAGAGATCTAGAGCTGGCAAACCTCAGGAAACACCCTGCTATGAGTCAAGGGCTTTGGTGAAGAACTGGGAATTAAGTGAAAGGCAGATTACATAAGGCCAAAAAGGACTGCGGGTAGCCAGACCCCGTGAACCTCTGAGAAGGACACTACAAGCAGAACTCCTCACAGCCAAGTTTCCCTGACACCTCACAACCAAGTTTAGCCTGATGCACTCCATGTTGAGCTGGCAAACCAGCAGCATCTGATGGCCCAGCTGCAGCAGAGGTTACCACGGGAAGGAGCACCAGGCAGCTCCAACTACACACGGTATCTTCATTTCATATATTCCCAGAGCTCAAAGCCCAGGGATGGAGTGGAAAAAAGGGTGAAGGAGCACTACATCTATGCCTCAACTGTTTTGCACAATGTACTGCTCAGAATCCCAGAAGGGAGACAGAAATCCCTATGCAATATCATGGTCTGCGATATTACATTCTCCAGCTCACATTTAAAAAAAGGACAGATTATTCCTGCGCATTGTCCATCGAGCACTGCCCCGTCAACAGATGTGTTGATCCATCCAAAAGGCAACACAACCAAGCCACTGAGTAAGGAAAACACAGGATACCAGGCATTCTGTGCAGGAAAATGTGTCAGACAGCATCTGCTGCCACAGCAAAAACTGAACCAGAAGCAGAACTGCAGACAGAATACTGCACAGCCATAAACCAGGCTTGCAGCTTCTGAATATTCTATGATCCCTTATCCACAGCCTGAAGGTTTCTGAGGGACGACTGCCAGGAGGTAAGGAAGCCTCTGAAGCAGCTGCTCTAGGTGTTGCTGTCTAAGTCAAAAGGATGCAAACCCAATGCTGCCAGCAAAAGGTCATCAGACTGGAACCCTGCCCAGCAGCTTCTACGAAGCACAGTAACTAGGAGATTTTCAGACTGCAATTTTTCAACATCAGAGTACAAATTAGTTTTCTAAATACAGACCTGTACTCTGCATGGAATGAATGGCCTGGATGCCCACAGGGCTGATAGAGGGTAGCACTTGATGACACAAAAGACTTCAGTTTAAAATCCAGGGCAGCTACTGACTCCCTGACTCACCTTGGTATGCATACTTCAGGCCACAGCTCCCTGGTGAACAACAAGATACTGATGCTGCCTGCCTCTCAGAGGAGTCAGAATGCAATAAAGCTTAAAAGATCTCAGAATCTCTGCCATAAATCCCAAAGTTAAGGGAGGCAAACCGGATTGCTTATTATGTATGAAAGCCAGGCTTCTTTTATGAAGTGCCTGATTCGGATATGGAAGCAGGATGCAGCCAGTAACAAAAACACTGGCCTTTCCCAGAGACACAGCGCTTGGATCAGACGGTGCTGTGTTTGTGGGGTGATGTGTGGGGCTGGGGATGGCACCTGCAGGTCTGGCCCGGACTGGCACTCAGGTCTCTCAGGCTCTCACAGTGCACACAAGGAATTCAGCCCCCACCAGGGCACACACACAGCTTCCCCAAAGCCAGGCATGGTGCTTACAGACAGCCTACAAAAAGCAAGCAGTTGGGTCATATGTTTTCCTAATTCAGAGGAAGCCTGGCCCAGCTCCGATATCCCGCAACATCTCTTGGTGTTGAGAGTGGAGGCTGGAAAAGTCGAGATCCTTTTATAGCTGACAAGTCTGGCAAGAGAGCTCAAGGTTGTGTGGAAAAGCAGGAGCTGACAGCTCAGTACAGTCAGCTCCACCCAGCTGGAGAGGAGAGACAGGCTGGAGAAAGAGACAGGGGTATGGAAACCACTTCCCTTCAAGCTGGGAGTGATGGGAGAGAGGTGGCTTCTCCACAGTGCCAGTATTCTCGACTCTTAAATGAATTATAAGAAGTAGGGCAGCAGAAGACTAGCTCTGGAAAAACTGAAGAGTAGCTGTGCTGTGGACACGGCCAAAAGCACCCAGAGGTCAAGCCCAGGCTGCAGGGCTCTGTGCCCTTCTTCTGAGCCCTTCATCACATCCAGCCCTGCAGCAGCACAGACTTTCATCACAGCGACAGGGACAGGGACAGAGCCGTCTGGGAGCTGCGGCTGGGAACTCAGCCCCATGATTACTGCTGGGAGAAATGGCAGCTCCCTCACTCCAGCATATTTACATCAGCCAACACATCAGCAGATGCAGCAAAATGTCCTTGCCAGCCCTCATGGAAAAAGCTTGCCCCTGAGGACAAGGCACCAGTTTAAAGCATCAGCATGCGCAGACTTATGCTGTGATGACTTCGGCTCCTCCCCATGTTGTCAGGCATGAGAGGAGAGGTATTTATGTAGCTAACCCAATTTAGCTAACAGTTGTGCATATTCATAATAAAATTAGGGAAAATAACCACTAAAGCTGTGTTAAAGATCACAGAGATGATGAGGCCTTAAGAAAAGCAAACACAGTCTAGGCGAGGCAGTGAAATACCAGAGCTATTTTATAGGCACTGATAAAAGAAGCATCATGCAAAAAAATTCTGTTCACCCACATTTAAAAATGATAAACTCAAACGAACAGGTGCAGAAAGGGCCTGAGGGAAACAGAAAACCTATCAAACAAGAAGAAACTTAAGAGCCTGGCTTGTTTAGCGTAGCCAAATGTAGGCAGAGAGCGGATAGGATTGCGGTCTAAATATATCACAGGAGACAAACAAAACTGCTGAAGCAAAAGTATAATGCTGGCACAACAACAAGAAAATAAATGCAGTGAACACATTTAGGTTGAAAATCAGAGAGAGAGAAAAATCAACCCTTAGAACAGGAAGCATTCCAGCTGGAATGCCTGGATTTAGGATAAAATTTATCACTGGTCTGATGGGGTTAGAGGATACAGTGCTTGTGCCCACAGATATCCAAGATGTCCCTTATGCTCCTGTTTTTGTTCCAGCTGGTAATTAGCATGGGTCACTACTGAGATGTCTCCATTCATACAACAGACTTTGCTGAGGATCATTCCAGCTGGAGAGCCCAGACCAAGCATGCAGTGCTCCTCTGCCCTCGCATTTCCTAAGAGCTGCTCACATGCAAGGACTTCCAGGCTAGGGGTCAGCGAGAGAGAGTTGTGTGGATACACGCGGATCAAGTGAGAGCAATCAGGAGTGCAGGTGCTGCAGTCAGGAATGGCAAACACCCTTGAGGTGCCTCTGCCCAAATGTACCTCTGCCCCATGGTACTAGGGACAGAGGGTGTCCAGTGTCACCCAGAGCTCTCCTCTCTTGCAGTGTAAGAAAAGAAACCAGTCATCACCAGTTAGCAAAGAATCACAGAGTGATTTGGGTTGGAAGGGATCATAAAGATCATCTCTTTCCACTTCCCCTGCCCAAGGCAGGGACGCCTTCCACTAGACAAGGTTGCTCAGAGCCCCATCCAGCCTGGCCTTGAACACTTCCAGGGATGGGGCATCCACAACTTCTCTTACCCCCAAATTGCAGCCCAGCAGGGTGACAGGTATAGGTACAATAGCAAAACAACGTTCAAACTGTGAATAATTATATTATGGAATAAGAAGGAGGAAAGAAGGGAGGGGGAGAAAACAAAATCCAAAACCTATTTCAGGGATTAAGTTTTGACATATCTGTGAAACACGAGAGCTTCACAAAAGACTAAATTATAATTTTTAGACACGGCATGGACGATGACACACGGTCTGACCTCCCCAGGGGGCCAAGCAGAGCACCGCGCACACGACAAGTAGCGACCCCGCACAATGCCCGCACTGTCCCACACTGTCCCCGCACTGTCCCACACTGTCCCGCACTGTCCCGCACTGTCCCGCACTGTCCCCGCACTGTCCCCGCACTGTCCCGCACTGTCCCCGCACTGTCCCGCACTGTCCCCGCACTGTCCCCGCACTGTCCCGCACTGTCCCGCACTGTCCCGCCCGCTGCGCCGCCGCCCCGCCGTCTCTCACCGCTCGCTCGCATCGCTCCGCTGTTTACAGCCGCTCCACGGGGCGGGCTCTCGGCGGTGTCCGCCCCCGCTGGGTCCTCCGCCTAAGGATGTCTGACGTTTCCTCCAAGTTTCCTCTTAAAACATCCCAGCCAGGATGGAAAATTTTGGGAATTTGTGCGCTTCCCGCATCAGGACACCGGATGAAAAGGGTTGCCGTCTCAGATCGTTGTCCCACAGACCATCCCCCCGTGCACTTCTGGTTATAAACTCCTTGCATCAATAACAGAGTGCCAAGGAATCGATCATCCTAATATTATCTTTTTATTTAAAAAAACAATTATCTTACAAAATCAGGAGTGGTGTAGGACTGACATCACTGCCAGCTGATGTGTTTCAAATGCTGATTGTGTCAAACCACTGAAAGAATTGTTATCTGGTGCAAGATCACCAACAGCTTTATTATCCCCTACATGTTGTATCCAACATTTTCAAATCCCCTTTTAGCCAGAAGGTGAGTACTTTGCACGTAAACTGTATGAGAAGAGAGGCACAGTGTCAGAGTTTCCTTGCTCTGTCAGCACAAGGTCTGCCTCTGCTGCTCTGCAACATACTCTGCTGCATCAGATGCCAGGAACAGTTTGATAGGACTTTCAATCCACAGACCAGTCTGGGTATCATGGGGTTGTTTGCTTATCTGCACAAATTCTCCTTTTTCATCTAACCCCAGGAAGGCTGGCTGCGAAAGACAGAATCCTCATCAGAAAGCCATGATTGTCTCTGCAAAGTGAATGGTGAATCAGGGGGAGGTGACAAGCACTATCACAGTGGTTTCCTCAGCCAGAGTGCACGCTCTCACTTTATTCACATGTGTCTCCTTGCAGGGAGATCACCAGATAATTTACTCCTTCCCTAGCAAGCAGCTCCTGCACACTGAAGCCTGGATCCAGTCCCAGCTCCAGTTTTGCACTGGCCATGCTGAAATTTAATACCGCAGTTTGCAAAAAGCCTCCCCAAGCAGCAGGTGCAACAGACTGGTTTGGTTGTGTTGGTTTTGTTTTTTTTTTTTTTCTGTGCCGAGTTAAACACAGGGAGATGAAACCTTCTATTAGAGCTTAAACAATCTCACACAGTAACTGCTGAAACTGGGATCACAGGCAGCAGGGTGTTCCATGAAATGGGGACATGGCTGGCCTGTTGCCATCATACGCTGCCTCCACTGACAGCTCAGAGACTCACGGCAGAGTCTCATAAATATCAGGTGGTTACTGCACTAGAAAATCCATTTCAAAAGAAAGAAGGAGTCTAAATTTGTATAAAGGAGCTGAAAAAAACCCCAACCTCAGCCAAAAAAAAAAAACCCAAAAAAAAGCCCAAACAACCACCCAAGAGCCAGGGCTTAGTCCTCTGCACAAAAAAAAAGCTGCATTTAGGCAGCTCAGCAGTGCTGGCAGGACAGACTCTCACGCTGCCACGCTGGCCTTCCACCCAGTAAACCCGCTGATTAAGGAGTTGGTGTAATAAAACAGCGAGCAAATCCCAGTCCCTCAAGATCAGCATGTCTTTGGCTATGTCTGTGCATTTTAGGTCCCTCTGCTGGCAGTCAGTCTGGTAGGATTTTCAGCTTTCTGCCACCCATGTTTGACAGATAACCTGTTCCCGAGTAAAATTTGAGCCAGCACAGAGAAACACTGTGGCCCTGAAACACTGCAGAGACTCCTGAGGCCTTGCTAAGTTCCTCTGGATTGTGACCACTCTGCTCATTAGGGAGGAGGAGGAAGCCACCAGGTCATGCTTTGTCCATTACACTGAGCCACAGCACCAATGGAGTAAAGGCTATTTCAGCTGCTGGCCATGAAATAGCATCTCTGGCTTCAAAACTGCTGGTGGCATCACCATCAAGCCAGAAGTTCACACACCTCAGTCTGTTAAGGAGGGGCAGATGCCTGGTCCCAGCAGCTCAGGTGAGCCCTAACCATGGCACAGGCTTCTCAGGGGCCAGATTTCATGGTTTGATCCATAAGGGAGTCTGAGCGTCTTCTGCCCTTTTATTTTAAGCCCAAATGAAATGGCTGGTACCCAGTTACACAACTTAAGATGGTTCTGAGGACAATGATCCCTTACAAGAGCAGTTTTGCAATGCAGATATAACAGGACAGGCTGATGAGTGTCATCTCCTGGTCCCTTGACCAACTAAGGGTTTCTCTGAGCTTGCAGCACTGCCTGATGGCAGGTGTGGGAAGAGGGTGGTGTTTGGGTACTGGCCATCTCTTGAGAAAGTGGATTACAGTCAAAAGGCTACAAAATCACACGTTACAAAGGTTGTGGATTTGTGGGTTGTGTGGCTGGACCTAAGGCACACCTGGGGTCAATACCCCAGTAATACGGCCCAGAGTGGATTTATGAAGAAAAATAAAGGCACATGAAGGACACTGCCAATTCAGCCTTTTCCTCAGACTGGAATTCTCTTTGCTCTGAGGTATGTAGTTAAGGGAGAAGAAGAAAAAAAATAGCGTTATGAACAATCTCGGGGAGCAGAGATGCCTCCCACAGCATGTTCTCTCTTGTCCCAGGGAGGCCCTCTGGGATACCCTACAACTCCACGCTCCAGCTCACCCTGCCCGCCTTCCTCAGCAGCAGCACACGTCTTTGGAAAAGAAACTGGCATGAGAGGATGCACGTGGGTGAAAGGAAAGGCCCAAGTCCTTGTTTTGGCAGCCCGGAGGGCAGAGCTCTGGGCAGCCACTGCTCGGTGCCTTGCAGGGAGCACAGCCTCCTCTCCTGACAGCCCTTTGGTTCACTTTGCTAATTTTTAAGGGGGATAGGGGGGTGTATTTTTTTCTCTCTCTCTCTCTCTTTTTTTTTTTTTTTTTTTGGTTACAATCCTTTGTGCTTATATTTGTCGCTGTTTGGTGAAAATGTTCCCGTTGTGGCAAAAGGTGATTTTGGCCGCATGTTTCTCCCAGACATGATGAGTGCTCCGAAGCCGTGCTGATGAGAGAAGGCATAGCCAGAACGGCGGGTGCTGGTCCGGCGCAGGCGTCGCTTGGGTGAGGGTGGAGGCGGGCGCTTTTTGGCTTCTTTGATCTTCAGCAGGACCTGAAATTGGAAAATAACTCAGAAAAACCAGAAAGTGCACCATTATTCACAAGCACAGTGGAACAGGAGCAGAGAAAGAGGAACAAAAGCAGGGGTCCAAAGACAAAACTGGGGAAAGGGCAACTTCTGTTCTATTCCAAAAGGTGTTAATAGGAGCATCATCTGTAATCATGGAGGGGATGATTTCCATGTATTCCCCACACTCTGCAATGCCATGGTTGGGGTATTACTGCAGGACCTTCAGTCAAATCACCCAAAATGTGAAAGTCATCTCAACAATAGTTAAAATTCCAGTAAACAAATAAAGAAACATTTAAGAATTGGCATATTTAATACAGAAAACAGACTACTAAAAGGAATTTCTGATACGTAAAATCTTTTTATGATGATAATAATGATCATTGTAGAATTATAAAATCATAGAACAGCTTGGGTTTGACGGGGCCTTGAGGATCATCCCATTCCAACCCTGCTGCCACTATACCAGCTTGATCAACACCTCTTGCAACCTGGCCTTGAATACTTACAGGGATCAAGAGATTCTTGTATTCCTTGGCAGATGGGAAATAAATACGGCACTTTATTTGCAGGTAGTGGGCTTTCTGCTCCCATGTGGGTACCGAGTTAATCTGCTGCCAAGAACCTTTTCAGAATGGGGCTGTCTAGTGCAGGAGGCTGGTACTGAGAGCCTGTCGCTCAACAGAACCCCCAGCTGCCAGACTCCTGTGCTTCTTGCTTGGCACAATGGCAGTGGCAAGGTCCTTGGCTTCTCTGAACATCTGTTTACTGGCAGCTGAGGTACTCCGCAGAGCAGGAAACCTACTCCTCTCCTGCGACCATTCACTTCCAGGAGGAGGCAGGAAAGTAATTTTGTGCTAGAGAGACAGAGACGCTCAGCCTCAGCAGTGAGCTGGGGCTCTGGGTGACACCTGTGTTTGACTTCTACTCAGCTGAGGCATAAGCTCAGCCCATTTTTACACCCCAAAACTGCCTTGAACTGTGCCTCAAGGATCTCCCTACCCAGCAGTCTTCTCTACCCACCCACCATCTCTGCAAGGGCTGAGAATTCTCCTAACACGTTCTCCTCTACAGTCCTGGAGAACTCGTGGAGGGCCACAGACATCCCGAGGATGAACGGGGAGGGCAAGGACTGCGGTGCATGGCCTTGGGGCTGTGCTCTGACACCGATCCCCGGCAGCTCGGCGCAGGGAGAGGCAGGAAGCACGAGGTGGCAGCAGCATTCAGCAAATGCTCCTGCTCGGGAGCGAGCCCGGGGAGCTCTGTGCGCGCTGATGTTCTTGAGGGGTCCCTTAGATGCGGTGTGCTCTGTGCTCCCTGCCCTCTCCATCACTCCCTGCCTCTCCTTGCCCTACTGCCCTCATCTACATATTCCCGGGGATGGGAGGGAAGCTGGTTCCGGAGGAAGCATATAACCATTGGCTACAAAAAGAAGCAAATTCTGAAATTAAAAAAAAAAAAAAAAAATCAAAATCCCCAGCAAGCACATATTCCTGGTTGGAGGGTGAAGGCTTGTGGTCTGCCAGGCTAAAAACTGCACAGCGTCAGGGCAGGAGGAACACGCCACTCCTTTGCCACAGTGCTTAAACCCTGCACCTAAAAATAGTGCGGCTTTCCTGCCTCAGAGCAGTCTAATCCACATCTAAATAATCTCAGCCTTGGGCCCAGCTGCAGATGGTTTGAACCGTGCCAAACCCCAAATTCAATCCTCCTCCTCCAGGGAGTAGGGGACAGACGGATGGCAGCACTTGCACCAGCACGGACACACACTCCGAGCAATGTGGCTCCGTGGTGAGCCCAGGCCATGGTGAGCAGGATTTCTGGATTAATGAGGTGTCTCCTTACTTTGTCGCTGGGAGTTGGCTTTAACTGAGCCTTCAGGAATCGAAAGCCAACCACTGGCAGCACACAGAGGGTGATGCTGAGGAAGATGGCCAGCCACACGTTTGGTTGGCTGAGGGTGTTTCGAGCCGTACCTGGAAAACAAAGGTGTGATTAAAATGGTAAAACAGCACTTCCCACCGTTATTCCCTTTTGCTCTCTGTGATTTCAGAGCGCCTGGCAAACAGAATATAATGCAGACGTCATGTCCAACAGTGAAATCAACAGGCTGTAGGGAGGACAGCAAAGTGAGTGTCAGTGTCTGAGATGAGCAAAGAAAAATGCAATGTCCAGACATGACTGTGGCAACAATCCAGTCAGACAAGGGTGTCAGAGTGAATCTTTTCTCTCTGTGAAGAGTCACATCAGTGCAAAGGATTGATACAAACATACAGGAGACTTTCACCAGCAGCCCAGGACTCCCACCTTTGGCCAGGACTGTAGTGGAAAGGGAGGAACACTCCCTTCTTGCTTTCTAGCACCATTTCCTGAAGGATATACTGTCTCTCCCCAGCAGGCGATGGGATTCACAGCCCTTTATGAGAGGAGCGTGTGCTGCTGTGGGGATCTGCACAGACACCGTAGCCTAATGGGGGTATTGGCAGAACTGCTGCCATGTGCTGGCGTGTCACTGGCACTTTCTTTGAAACCAAAGTGCTCACTTCTGGCTTCTCCAAAACTGAGGAAATGAAAGATAGAACAAACAGTCTGCAAAACCCTCATTACAGGGTTTAATGATGCTTTTGTTGGCAGTATATTTGCTGAATGTTTTCTTTCCAGTTGGCCAAATTCTGCTGTAATACAACTCCACTGAAATTTAAGTAAACAAGTTGCCTCAGTCCAGACTAGAAACACTTTCCTTAAAAGTGGTTTCAGACTGAGACCTTATCAAGTAGCCCTCAGCATTCCAGCTACTTTGACCAATGCAGTAGTAACAGAGCAGCCGATGAGATACCCTTGGCAAGTGAGTTAGAATTGTCATAGAATCATCAAGACTGGAAGAGACTTTCAAGATCATCCAGTCCAATTGTTCACCTGCTTTTGGAAACTGAACAGGCATTCTGTCTTCTCTCACTCAGCACTTTTGATTCTAAAAGCCATCTCAAAGTGGATGTGATCATCTGCTTGAAAAATATGTTGCACCAACTGACCTGCATCTCAGATATTTCCAAGTTGGCTAAGCACCTTAGTGCTTAGCAGTGAAGATAGGGAAAACAAGTTTTTACTGAAAAAGCCAGTCAAAAATGAAGGTATTGATTAATAAAAAAACCTGAGACTTGAAATAAAAAGTGTTGGGATTTCATAAGTAAAGACTCATAACGATGTTATATCTGTACTGGCTATAGATGGTCAGAGCTATTAAAAATATCTGAATTACTATGATAAAATTACATGTTCCTCCTAGTCAAAGTCTCAGGAGATGGACTCATTTTTATGTTATCCTTCATTTTTTGCATCTGTTCAGAAATGTGTTATGCAGAATAACTTCAAAGAGCTGGTTATTACTGGTATGTTTTGTTGTTGGGAATTTGCCATTTAACCTAGCAGAAGGCTCACCACAATCACATGCCATTTTTCTTATGTCTGACTGGACGTTGTATGTCTATGCTTTCCTGTGCCAAAATGTTAGCTTGTTTACAAAAATCGCACAACTTTCTGCAAGTAAGATTATAGATATCTGTAAAAATTGGACACCTGGACCCCAAATATAGAATGGCAGCAGAAAGTATTCCATCAAGCTCAGTAGGTTTATTTCAAGGATCATTCCTATGACTGCATTGGAATGTCCACTCTTACACAAGGAAGTGAGCATGGCACATATTGACCTGGATGGATGAGATTGAAAATAAGTATTGCAAACATCCCTCAGAAAAATCCTGGCATTTCTCGTAGAAGAGGCAGCCAATATATTCTGAAATATACTTATAAATACTTGAAACTTTAAGCCCTGCAGTATGTCCATCCTGAGTGCAATCCAGATTTGTCCCAAGGCTTACCAATGAAGGGAAAGGATGCTGTGAAGATCAGGTACATGCCATCACTGTACATGGTGAAGGTGATGGCAAAATAAACAGAAAGGCTGCCCCAGATGAAGAACTGGTTGACAACTGTCCAGTAAGAGGTGTCCAAGCCAATCTGAAAGAACAGAGCAATATGGCTATTGTCAGCGCCTTCATCATTTAGCAGATTTGTGCTGAACACAGCTTGTCCTCTGCTTTGTACATCTCCCCCTGAGAATGCTATTCACTCAAGTCTCAAGAAACACCAAGTCAAAAATCATAAGATTCTGGGAAACCATTCAAGGCAAGATTACTCCATTTATCCTATTGTTGCCCTCTTCTCAAACAATCACTAGTGGCCAGTCATGGACACAGGATATTAAGGGACTTTAAAGATCGTCCTATTCCAACCCCACTGCCATGGGGAGGGTCACCTTCCACCAGACCACGTTGCTCCAAGCTCCATCCAGCCTGGCCTTGGACACTTCCAGGAAAGGAGCATCCACAGCTTCTCTGGGCAACCTGTGCCGGTGCCTCAACACTCACACAGTAAAGAATTTCTTCTAATATCTAATCTAAACCCAGTCTCTTTCCTTTGAAAGCCAGTAACTCTTGTTCAATCACTACATGCCCTTGTCAAAAGTTCCTCCCTAGCTTTCTTGTGGCCCCTATTTTAAATACTGGAAGGCTGCTGTGAGGTCTCCTTGGAGCCTCTGCTTCTCCAGGCTGAACAATTCCTACACTCTCAACCTCCTTAGCAGAGGTGCTCCAGCCCTCCGATCAGCTTCATGGCTCTTCTTTGGACTTTCTCCAACAGGTCCTCAGCCTTTTTGTGCTGAGGGCTCCAGAGCTTAACATAATAAGTTTAAATGAGCCATGCTTTCTTCCCCACCCCTAAGCTGTGATGCAGCATTGAAAGTTAGGAGAACAAGGCTACAAGTCTTCAGACAGCAGAAACTATTATCCAGGGAAGTATGACTGATTGGCTTTCTTTTAAGAAATCTCTCTCATCCTGATAGTTCCATTCTGAATTTTCTACCACCCAAGTCTTAGGTATTTCTTCCAGCAGGTTCAGGTTGCATCATGCATACATCATGCATCGGGCCAGGCTGCAGAGACATCTCCATAATGGAGAACCTATAAATAACTCCCTGATGGCAGACAGACAGTCCTGTGCTTCAAACCCTTCCCATAAAACTGGAACAAGTCCTTCTCTATTTCCTGCCTTAACTGATTTGTCTGTTATGACTGCAAACTTCCCAAGGCAAAGACTTCTTTCCTGTCACTCTGATCTTTCATAACATACAAACCTCCTGTTCAACAGAACAGGCAGAGAGACTAATCTGGCATCAAGAGACTTTTTTTTTTTTTCAAGAATGCACAATGCAGTCGCAAATACAATGCTGTGAACACCCTAACTGGCCCTCCAGATGCTGCCATCATGAAACAACAACTAATTCCTAAAAATATTGTCTGGGATGCCTTACCTGTACAGACACCACGATCAGTAAGCAGGTCTGGGCCATCAGAGCAAAGGACTGGTAGTCAGCAATGGCCTTCCCATCACTCCTCACTGTATTGTACATGGCCCCATAGGGGATGAAGAAGAGGATGAGGGAACTGTAGATCCCTTGCAACATACACTTGACAAACACCACCTTGTTAAAATAGAGGTTTTGCTGGCCAGGCACATATAGTTGAGGGAACAGCATGCTCCAGCGATCATCCACATCCTGAAGGCAGAGAGGAGATGGTCAGATTTGCTGGCAGCCACCCAATCCAGCACACAGACCCACTCAGGGCTGTGACATGCATTTCCTTGGGAAAAGGCTTAACACACAATTCACTCAGTTGTGCTTACTGGCATGGCACATCCTAAGGTCACCTGGGCATACTTTCCATGTTGTACTTTACCCTTCCTGTGCTTAAAAAATTAACAGCTGATTTTTAAAAAAAAATTTAAAAAAATATACATATATACATTTAATCTAAAGCAGACTGCATGGTCTGTTTTCCAGAGACTTGACAGGAAGCTAAGGGTTAGAAAATACCTCCTCACACAGGCAAGGCTGTCTGACTTGGATCCCTTAAGTGTCCAGAGCAGAGCACTGAACCACTGCGAAGTAGCTGGTTCCTATTTATTTAACATGTAAAACGCATATACAAGTGGCTTTACTGCTCCTGTGTCTTGTCAAACAGTAACAAGGAGGTTGAAATATGTGTATGAAATTAGTGCAGAAAGAACTCACTAGAAAGGCCGAACTTGCAAAATCTGGTTTCAAAGATCTAGTTAATTACTTGTTCAGTCTGGTCATTAGAAAGTCACTTGCCAGGCTTCAGGAGCACAGGTAGCAGGGTGTGACTGCTCCAGGGGAGTGCTGCAATGGCAGGCAGTGCTGTAGGCAGCAGCCTAACCCAAAAGTCTCATCACACACTGGAATCTGCAGGCCAAATCAGGGTAATCATATATATCTCAACTCCCTGCTCCTCACAGGCCTACCTAAACCTAAATCATATGACTGGGTGGGAATACACCATCTCTCTGGTGCATCCTTTTTTTGTGGTTTAAGTTCTCACTGTCATGATATTATTTCAGGAGTTACCACAGTATCTAGCCCAAAGGTCAGCTGCTTTTGCTTCATGGAACCAGCTCAAAGCACTGGAAACAAAATCCCCATGAAGAAAAATCCCCAAAGTGGTGACAGAAACAGTACCTGATCAAAGAGACTCATCCCTAGCACTGGGAGGGAGGTATATACCAAATTGTAAAGCGTAATGAACCACTCATCATAGACAGTCTGGAAAAAAAACAAAAACAAAGCATGAGGTTTGCAAAAAGCTGTATTTTCCATTTCTTTGAAAGCAATTAATTGCTGAAGCACCTTGGTTTGAGTTATTACTGAGACAAAAAAGATAAAATGACTCAGGCTCAGCATCCCTAAACAGGGGAGGGATCACATTATGCCAGCCCAATTTGCTCAGCACCCATTGCTGAGGGCAGGATCCCTCTGCACCACCCTGCACCCCCAGCCCCTGGGTAGCTGCACTCCCCATGGCTGGCTGTAGTTGGAGGCTGGTTTGCCTGGAATTAACATCACTTTTTTCACTCTAATGGTGCTTCTCTTGCAAGCTCCTGATGCCCACAGATGTCTCAGGGTTAAACTGCTTGCTCCAAATATGCTAACAGCGCAAGCACAGATCTTACAAGATCTGCACCAAACTCTAATCTGTGTCATCAGCTGATGGTTGTAATCACTGTGAATACTTCTGAAAATCCTGCAAGTGACGTATGTGCTTCATAATGCACCTAAATGCCAGAGAAGGTTTAGATTGGATATTAGGAAAAAAATTCTCCCCTGAAGGGGTGGTCAGTGTTTTAAACACATGTGGATGTGGCACCTGGGCACATGGTTTAGTGGTGAATATGGCAGTGTTGGCTTAATTGATGGACTTAGAGGTCTTTTCCAACCTTAACAATTATATGTTTCTATAATATACGTATTCTGCCTCCAGGCATCTGTACTCTACCATCAGCACAATGAAGGCAGCAATATCTGCTTTATGCCCATATGGCTGAACAAGGCAGACCTGGATCTGTTCAGTGAGGTGAGCGGAATGTCTTAGTTTATTTCCTTGTAAAATGTTTCCAGGTACTTTTCTTGAAAACACTAGATAAAGACTCATAGAATGGTTTTAGTTGGAAGGTACTGTAAAAGTCACGTATTCCAACCTCCCTGCAATCAGCAGGGACATCTTCAGCTAGGTCAGGTTGCTCAGAGCCCTGTCCAACCTGATCTGGGATGTTTCCAGGAAGGGAACATCCAACATCTCTCTGGGCAACCTGCATGAATGTTTTACCAACTTCAACTTCATTGTAAAAAACTTCTTCCTCCAATCAATCTAAGCTTAGTTTGAAATCATTGCCCTTCATCCTATCGCAATCGGCCCTGCTAAGATGTTCCTCCACAGCTCTCTCGTAGCACATTTAGGTACTGAAAGGTGCTCTAAGGTCTCCCTGAAGCCTTTTCCTCTCCCAGCTGAGCCACCCCACCACTGCCAGCCTGTCTTCGCAGGAGAGGGACCCTCTGACCACCTCCATGCCGCTGAGAAAACCAAAGCTGGACCTACCTGTGCTGAGAAGCCAGAGAAGAAGCCATACCAGAAATGCACCAAGGTGAAGGCAAAATTCTTATAGAAGAAGTACTTGAGGAACTTGCACATGCGGATGTAGGACCACCGACCGTGGACCAAGAGCAGGCGCTGCAGGTAACGGAACTGTGCGAAGGAGAAGTCACTGGACAAGACCGCCTGCATCCCCTCCTGGCCACTGATGCCAACCCCAATGTGGGCAGCTGCAAGGAGAAGGTCATTGGTCACGTCATTACACCGAGAGTTTTCATTGCCCTGTTTTTAAAATTAGTCACCCTGCACTGGATGCTGTTTTAATTCCCTCACAGCCTTCATAAAAAGTCATAATGAAAAGTTATTTTTAAAAAAATATTTTTGGTGCACTAATTCTTTCAACAGCACTATGGTTTTGGCTCTATGATGCATTTCCCATAACTGTGCTTTTATTATTTGAATGAAATTATAGGATCAATGACAGTTTATGTTTGTTTTCTGAACAATTTCCAGCAGCACAATAACTGTTGTACATAATGGCTGCTGTTATAAAAAAATTACTTGAATTTATATTGACATGTGTCTTTTATTTACATGCATGCATGTCCTTCCAGCAGCCTTAAAACATCATCCCAGAGAAGCAAAACCTTCAAACCATTTTAAGTTTCTCAGACACTGTGCTAGAAGGCAGACTGTAGCCTTTTTACATTTTCAGGGCTTTATTAGTTCAATCAAATAATTAGATAGAAGAGTCACATATTTTTTTAATAGTAACTTGCATTTATTAGACATGGACGTAAGTTTAATGTGACAGCTAATTATACAGCTTTAACTAATGAATACAATCTTGATAGTTGAAGGTTGGCTGGATTCAGAGGTTTCCACTGAACTGAATTGATAAAATCCCAAAGTCCCAATCCTCTTGCGGGGTGAGTGGGTTAGTTTCTAATTATTATGTACACTTTAACTTTTCTTCTCCTTCCTTTGCTGACTGCCTGACTTATCTCCCTTGAAGCTCTCTACTTAGCTTCTTCTTTCTTAATTAAAAGGCTCCAGTTAATCAATTCTTGCAAATTAACACAAGGAAGATTAGCAATAGGTCTTTCTGAATAATCGTAATTTAATTATACCTAGTTAGGATTTTTTTTTAATAAGTTCACTGAGATAATGCAGCATCAAATGATGCTCAAGGATGGAGGGGCCTGGAAGCCCATCCACTGTAACTCAAGGGAGATAATTAACAAACAGCCTTAACACAAATATGCTAAAAAAACCCACACCACATATTATACAGAACATTTACAGGCACAGAGATTTTACTTCTGCTTTGAGTCAGGCCCTCTATGATATAAACTGATATGTTATATACATTGCCCTTGGGATGGTGGCCATGCGAGCACACAGATGGACACATCACAGCCTGTGTGGGCTTTTTATAGAATAATAGAATCTCTTAAGTGGGAAAATACCTATAATATCATCAAGTCCAACCATTGTGTCTGTTCTAAGGTAGAAACAGGAAAATAGGCACTTAGTCCAACCTTAGCTCCCAAAGGATCCCAGTGTGACGGAGACACAACTGACCTGTAGCGAGAGTGCTCTGTAGAGACCTGTCAAGATCTGGGACACAGACACTTGTTTCCTCAAAGAGGGTGGTACAGGAGGCTCTCAGATATGTGTTCCCACTGCTAGCCCACCTCAGAGAGCAAACACATCTTTGAGTCAGACTGCTACAGCAGGCTGGCTCTTGGCCATCACTCACTTTTGATCATGCTGACATCATTGGCTCCATCTCCGATTGCCAGGGTCACAGCCTTCTTGTACTTCTTCACCAGCTCCACCACCTGCGCCTTCTGCAGGGGGGTCACCCGGCAGCAGATCACCACTTTGCACATGCAGGCAGTTCTCACCAGCTCCAGCTCCAGGTTCCCTTCCAGCGCGTAAGCCTGGCAAGGAGGAAAGGGAGTGTTCAGGGCAGGCTCGCAGCAGCTCCTGGCCGGGCAAAGAGGATGCAGCAAGGTGGCAATGACAGCTGAGCCAGGCTCTTCCCTTCGTGTGGGTGAATCCATCCCCCCAGTCACAGGGAGCATCTACACTGCACGTCATGCCGTGCACCCTACACATACAAGCTTGCGCTTTGGGGGCACCACATCTGGATATGCACCACAGCTGGATATGCACCACAAACAGCTGGGTGTGCTGCTCTGGCTGATGGAACCTGAAGGAAGGCAAAAGTGTCAAATACCAGGAGCAGGGCCTGAGACAGCTTTGTGTACCTCCACATGAGACAGTCTCTGCTCATCCCTCTTAGATTGCTGTTTAAACTCTGGGAGATAAATAGGGAAGATTTCAATTTAGTAAGTCCTTAATTTAAAAAAAAACATGCAAAGAGTTAAGCTCAGGTGGGCATGACAAAGCAGAACACAAAACTAGGGAGAAAGCTTCTTTGCTCTCAGTGCTGACCTTTTAAATCAGTCAGCTGTGTTATTTCTGTTCGGAAAGCACAGAGATAACTGGATGTCTAGTCACCCCTCCAGCTCTGCATGAGGAGGAGTGAGCAGTGTTAGCTTTTCATATTTCTTTCAGAACATGCTTTTTGGCCCTGTTCTTTTTTGTGTCTTTTTAGCAGACATGTACATAAGGAACCTACAGGGCTCACTCCTGCTCAGAGCCATTACAGCAGGCCCACTGCCCTTTCTGTGTAAGGCAGACAGTCCTTAGGCTACATATTCTTCCTTTTTGAAACACAGAGCTGTGAGTCACCAGTGTCCCCAATTTCCTCTGTCAGTGGCAGCAGACTTGCTCAACAAGAGACCTTTTCGTGGTTTAGCTTGAGTACTGGTGGTCAGCACAGTCAGAGATGGCTCTTGCCTCAACATCCTCACTGCACAGCACCAGCAAAATGTTATCATTTTGTATATTAATGGTGCAACTGCATACAAATTAACTGGCATGATGATGCCATTACGGATGCCAATGAATTTCTGTTCACTGCTTTGTTCAGGCAACCCCAGACATGGGCATAGCCCAGCACTGCCCTCCCACCCCTCTGCAGGCAGGGAGGTAGCACTGAGCAGATGCTGTGAGTGGGACAGTATCAGCACTGCTACCATTGTTCAAGCTCACAGAAATAAATAAATGACATCTAGATTTATCCACACTGTCCTTGTGTTCCCCACTGAGGAGAAAGCTGTTATCTTGGTGAGACTTGTGTCCACTCTGCGTGGACTGGCTACTCCCACACCAGTGGGACCAGATTTGAGTTTCTTTGTGTGGGACATATCCCCTTGCCAGGGTGTGAGTGTGTGGGCGTTTTTCCAGGAGAAGTAAAGAAAGCTTTGCTGTCGCTGCCTGTGGACTTTTGGTAGCAAAGCACTCAGGGTCTGAAGGGTGTGAAGAGTAGCACTGCAGGCTGAAGGGATGGAGTAGGAACAGGCAAGGAGCTTGATTCCATGCAATGCACGTGGACCAAACCTGACAGACCTCTTGTGTGCTTTTTAGATGGGAATCTAAAGGGTATGATGGCCCTGGACTCGAAGAGGGAGTGAGTGTAAAAGAGGGAGAAAGGGTACTTAACAACCCAGACACTCTCTGAAAGTGTTCAGGGTCTGTACACATGGCACATGAGCCACAAGAAGAGCAAGATGAGATTTTTGTAATAGTGATTTGCTGGGCTGGTATAGAACTGGGAGTGAGTATTTCTGGACTGCCAACAAGAGAGGTAGCAACCACAGGGAACAGAAGCACCTTGTTTCTGAGAGGCAGCACCTCCCTGAACTAAATATGTCTATTTGCTTTCACTGAGAGCTGGGACAGTAAAATACAACAGATAAATAAAACTGACAAATTGAGCCTTCCTCGCAGACAGGTTTAAATTGATCAAAATTGGTTTTTCTTTCCTCTAACTGGTTCTAAAAATTTTCCAAGCATGTAAAATTTATTACAGAGCTTCACTATTCTCACAAGGAAGACATTTCACCCAAAACTCTCTTATCTAAGTTTAATTCCATTACTTCATTTACCTGCTATAGTTTGAAGAGTATTACCAAGACTGATCAGTATTCTCTAGGCTCAGAAATCCCAACTGACTCAGTTTCCCCCTATGCTTTCCAGATCATGCTTGGCTCCTCTCAGTTTTCTTTGTACTCTCTCCGAGCCTGGTGTTATCTCCTCTCTTTCTAAGCAGTAAAGGCAAACACTGAGGATATAACAGATGTGGGATAACCCTCTGCAGATGACAGCTATTTCGGTTGTTTTAGATCAACAGTGAGCCCTTCAGAGCCACACTTCCCAAGCAGTTTTTCATCTGTCGCTTAGCAATTTCATCTAGAGTGCACGACTTCAATTTTCTTGGAAGAACATCATGGGAGAGAGTATCAAACAATATATTAAAGTCATAGGATCTATATCCTATCAATTAAGCATATCTGTTTTCAGCTGTATTTAGTAGAATATGTCCTTGGCACAGAAACCCTTGTCTGATGTTATCTTCTTGCTGCAAACATAAACCTGGCCATTTTTCTGGTATCTATCCAGAAATTAAAAATGACCCAGCTACTCTATCCCTCTTGTTCACAAAATATCAGGGCCAGCTCTTCTCTGTTCCCATCTTCCAAAGCATTGTCTGCCACCTTTGATGCCTCAGATAACCACTGAACCTAATTCTCAATTAAGGGGGAAAAATATCTTGTCCTCTAGAGTTGAATTTTTAAAGTAGTTTTCAGATTTCCAGTATGTCTTCCATTAAGCTCTTCAGGGAATTCATCCCTAACAAGGCTCTGAACCTTCCTTACCAGGCTGTGGCCAGTGATAACCAGACCATACACCCCATTTGCTTGCTCATCAGGTATAATTATTGGCTTTTTCGAAGATTTTTCAAACTGAATGTTGATTTCATCACTGTCCAGAAAGGAGTCTGGCTTCATCTTTTTCCTTGCATTCCTAAAAAAAAAAAAAGAAACAAACAAAAAAAAGAAACCCAGGATAATAATGAAAATCTTGCAAAGATTTATATGTTTTGTTAAAGCAACTTTATGAAAACAAAAAACTGATGCTTCCCTCTGATAGTTCAGTCCAATTTTCACTGTATCCCTACAACAATATGCATTGTTTAGCTGCTGCTCTCCACAGATCATCCACACATCTGAAACTCTAACAAGTTGCTAAAGTTCTGCTGAGTTAAAGTCAAACAACCCATCTGAGTGTCATGGCACATCCCAAAGGGCATCCAATTCTCTGTGCATATTGTCTGGCAGCCCTCTACTCCAAGAGAAAAGGCCTGCAAACCTTTATGGTTTTCCACCTTTACCTAAGAACCTGTGTCTACAGAGGAGGTGACGGAGGAAGTAGCAATGTGAATAAATGGCAACAGCACAGCTCACGCGTGGGGCCAAAGCTTTTGTGTCTCAGCATCACTTGTTGGTGAATGCCAGCTGATATTCCCTGTCTGACTCTGCATTCTTATGTCTTTATTTCATTTGAGCTCTTGGGTCAAGAAGCTTAAGCATTTACTCTCAGAGGAGATTTCTACATTGCGTTTAGCTTCTGGATCTTCCAGGGAGACAGCTCTCCCTTATCTAAGGTCCCTCAATGAACAAGGAAAGCTGACAGGAAAAAAAAAGGAGCAAAACACAAATAGTGCTAGTGCACAGCAGTGAAAATGTGTTTCAGCCATTTACCTCAGCTCATTCAGTACATCATCAGATGTGCTGCCTTCAATAATGAAAACGTCTTCCATGTCATCATTCAGCAAGTTGCAGGAGTAACCAATATTCATTGCTGTCTCTGGGAAAGATAAACCAGGAAGATAATCCATCTTAGCAGCCCCAAATTCACTCACTTCTGTTGTCTTTTTGTACACATGATAAAAGCTCTCTTTCTGACTCCAAAGAGATTGGAGCCATTCAGAGTCAACAGTAAGAGAGCCAGGAGAGTCACTTCGATGGATGTAGCAGCAAATTTGACTTCACAAGACCACAGGAAAAAAATAACTCTATCAACATGGAAAAGCTTAAGACACCCTTTGACCAACACACTTGGAGCAACAAAAAACATTTCATGTTGGTTCATTTTAAAATTTTTTTTATTTTTATCTTGCCCTCTCCCTACTTCCAGAAAAGCCCCAAACCACAGCTCTGAAAAAGAATATGACATTTGGTCCATAAAATTTTTTAAAAACCCATATTTTGGTATTTTATGGCAAAATTACTGCACTTGGAACATGACAAAATGAAATGTTTAATTTTCCTCAAATAGTCTCTGCTCATGTCTTGGAGGAAATTACTTGCAAACACTTTTGACCTCCCTGAAACACCATTGTTTCAGTGAAGAGATCATGTCTCCGAAAGAATTCACTGGAGTCTATTTGCTGTTCTTTCCATCTCCAAAAGCCTATGTTTCCTCCATTTCTATTCTGGATGGTGAGAGCCAGAAACAAACTGGAACTCACCCAACATCCATTTTAACATTAATGTTTCCAGAAAGCAGAATGAGATTTTTTTCCACCTTCTTCACCTGAATGATAACTGGATGAAAGTGGCAGCTTTTCACAGTTTATGTCAGGGACTATGAGATGATCACAGTCACTTCTCCAAAGGCAAAGAATGCCCTGCTTCCATCCTCAGGACAGAAATTAAGGACAGGAACAAGCTACAGTCATCTGGTCTAATTCTAGTTAACTAAAATTTTGCGTAGCTGGCAATGAAGCAGAGCCCTGTAAGTTTGTCTGCTGTGCTGTTTTCAAAGAATGAAAATGTAGGTCTTAGCGGAACCACCCCATCAGTGGGAGAGAAGAGAAGAGAAGCCTCCAAGGTTGCAGTGCCTTTACCTTGCTTATCTCCAGTGAGAACCCATATCTTGATGTTGGCTTTGGCAAGAGTCTCGATGGTCTGTGGGACCCCATCCTGCAGCTTGTCCTCAATGGCTGTGGCACCTAGCAGCTTAACAGAAATGGCAGGGGGCTGGTTAGGTCCTCCCACTGCTACCAAAGGAGAAAGCATTAAACCGAGAGGTGGTTCCTCGTGCAAACACAAATTAAATGCCCAGGAATAAGGTTGTGCTGATTGTCATTCTTCCTCAGCAACTTTACCGTACACAGTGCAGCCCTGGTCCTGCAGAGGTTCTAGTCTCTAATCCCACCAGGCTCTGATGGATTATGAGTACGCATGAAATTATTTGCGAGGATGTTTGCAGAGCTACAGGTCTGTGTTGCTCCATGTGTTTTCTTCACAGCAGACAGGGCTTTAACAGAGGGACAAAGACACTGTGGATCCATGTCCCCAGACCTCCTCTCATGTGGGGCTTGATCCCAGCTGTGCTGTACTGCAGCTCTCACAGGGCTGCTAAACATCTTCTCCAGCCCTTAACAGACCTGTCCCCACCCCTGCTCCACACTTTCACACAGCTAAACCACAGACTGCTCAGGACACAAACCTTCATTTTTTTAAAGTTACTGCTTTTTCTGCTATTTGGAGATAGTTGGTGGCTTTAACCTGTCGTCAAAGGGACATGGACGTTTCACTGCTACCTCAGGTTTCACTGCTACCACCTACCTCCTGCTGCTGGGAGAATAAATTCAGGGGCTGGCTTTCAGCCCAGGATCCCTTCTGGCATCCTGGGATGTCCATTACACATCAGCTATGAGTGTTATCAATGTAGGTAACAGCTCTGATGGAACTTCTCTACAGGGTCCTCAGAATTGTACAATCCCTGTTTTACAGCAGACCCTGACCCAGCTAGAGAGACTCTGCGACTTCCAAGGCAGAGCTCCAGCTCCCATTTGCTTCCAGCTCTCACTTGCTTCTTCCCTGGGCCCTGCTGGCATCCTGAGCATACAGCAAATGGAAGGACCAAAGGTGTCTGCCAGGATTTCCGGGATTACAGGAAGGCACTGCCACGAGTGCAAAAGCTGGATTGCTTCTCCTCAGATCCCGCACATCATTTTCATTCATTATTCATGGCTCTAAAACACAGGCAGAACCTCCAGGGCATTTAAAAACTGTAACAACGCTGAGGGAGAGAAGAATGACTTGAAGATCACAGTTTAGCTCTATTTCAAATTGAGACAAATATGTTCATGGATATCATCTACCTATCCTGCCCAGGGCTGGAAGAACAAAGGAGACAATCTCAGGGGCACTGGGAATTATTCACTGCCTGCCATTTCAAAGGCTGGAAAATAAATAGATCAGCCATTTGCACATACAAAGGATAGCTATGAAATATTTGTGTCCACGTCATCTCCCGCAGGCTCTGGTATGCCGCTTCATCACGAGAAAGCTACTCTGACGCCCACGTGAGTTAAAATAAACCCATTTCCCTGCACTGGTGGCTGACACCCCGGTTACGGGCTCCTGGCGGAGGTGCCAGTGAACACCCAGGACTGCCGTGTTCTGAGCCGCTCCTGTCACGCAGCCCACTGAGCTGTTTGCAGAGCGCTGTTTACCGAAGTCATACTGAGCTGTTTATTGACAAACCACCACCCTCGCTGCCTCCCCCAGAGCTTGGCCCAGATTCCCTGAATTACCAACCATTAGGTCTTTTTCAATCTCTTCATATAACTCCGACAGTTTGTCTTCCCGTCCTTCCAAGGCAGTGCTTGCTTCATGGTGACGCCTGATCCAATCCTGAAAGTAATCTTCCTCCAAGCTTTTGTAGGCCACCACAAGTGTCCTCAGACCTTCTCCAGCAAATTCCTGCAAGACAGTGGTGAGGCAGGAAGGTCCAAGAAGAACAGTCTGGTCACCTGGGCTTACAAAGGACCCTCAGAAAGCAGACCTGTAGAAGTGCCTAGGTAAAGTTTGTGGAGGAAAGGTGAAAAAATTACACCTTAGGCCACAAACGCTGGAGTATTTTTAAATAGTAATTCCAGATCACTTTATCATTGACATCCATGGTCCTCTATGAGGAAAAAACTCAAAAGGGCTTTTCTACTTTCTGGCTCTAAAGCTTTACAATAACCAGGCAGTTGTTTCCCAGGCTCGTATTTCTCAACAAAAGGTCCAGAATAGTGAGACCTAAATAAACACTGAACACAGCCTTGAATTTGGGACTTGGGTTCAACATTTTTAGGGTATGAATTCTGGCTGGACTGCACAGCATGAGCACAGCCAGTCATTGCATCTCAGCAAGTCCTTGTGACTGTGCTTTCTGATGGACACTATGGAGCTCAGTGTTTGGTGGAACAGCAGAGATGCATCTGTGAAAATTGAGGTGCTTCCCCAGGCTTGAAGTAAAGGTGCATCAGGAACAGGTTACAGGTCTTTTGAATGCATTGTATTTGCATCTTTGTTGATATTGCAGAATCATAGAATGATAGATTGTCTTGGGTTGGCAGAGACTTTGAAGATCATCTCATTCCAACCCCCCTGCCACGGGCAGGGACACCTTCCACTAGAGCAGGCTGCTCAGAGCCCCATCCAACCTGGCCTTTCAGGGATGGAGCATCTACATCTTCTCTGGACAGACTGTTCCAGTGTCTCATCACCCTCACAGTAAAGAATTTCTTCCTAATATTTAATCTAAATCTGCCCTCTTTCAGTTTAAAACCATTAACCCTTGCTTTATCACTACATGCCCTTGTGAAAATTCCCTCTCCAGCTCTCTTGTAGCCCCATCAGGTACTGGAAGGTGTTATAAGGTCTGCCCAGAGCCTTCTCTGCTCCAAGCTGAACAAACCCAGACCTCTCAGCTACAGGAGAGGTGCTCCAGCCCTCTGATCGTCTTCATTGCCTGCTCTAAACTCGCTCCAACAGGTCCATGTCCTTCTTCTGTTGAGGATCCCAAGAGCAGAGTAGAAGGACAAAATCACCTCCCTCAATCCACTGAATGTCCTGAAGCAGTTCAAATGGCACCTGGTCCTCAGGCAACTAATTTGAGACCTAAGGCCACAGAAATGAATTTCTTTCTCTAGTCCATAATTAAAAAGTGGCACTTGGGTGCTCTTTCTAAAATCTTGAGGTTTTTGTCTCAAGAAAAAGTATGCTTCCATACCTGGAGGAAAGGAAAACATCAAATGCCGAGATGTTACTGAAAAAAGGAAACACTTACATTCAGATGTTCTGTGGTCTCCTCTTTGAGAGAGTTGCAGGATGGATGAAGCAGTTCATAAAGAATGGTATCAGCCCCCTTGCAGTATAAAGTCAAGTCACCTTCTGGACTCCGCACTGTGAGAAAGAGGAAAAGAAATGCACAAATATCAGACTGAAGCTTTTGGGGTACACAGCCCTTCCATGAAAACCAAGAGAAGTTTCTACTGGTGTCTGAATTTCCCCAAGCTTTGGCAAACTCACAGGAATAAAGACAAGCTCTGCTAAGAAGAGCGTGCATTGGTCTGAGCAGACACTACCTTGTCCCTACAGGCAGAATTTCATTCAAAAGTTAAGAACAACTTGTTTTTAGGGAACTGGTCCTACTTCTCCTATTTCTTCTACCAGTAAACTGTAACTACAGTTACAATATTCCTGAATATTTGAGTGTGTTGGAGGGTAAATAAAGGCTACAGAAAGTTTCTTGAATAGTTTCTCCATTTTCTGTTTGGGAAAATGGGTTTTTCAGTTCATTCTTGCTTTCTCCTTTCCTACTTCCTCAAATTTCACTGATAATTTAAAAGCTGATTTAAAAGATTTAAAACATTTCTTGCATTGTAATGGGGGCATCAAGATAAATGAAATCCTTAGTGTCTTCAGGAGGCCAGTTTGCATCACCGTGGTCCAGATGTTGAGATTTCTCCCACCTGCCTCCTTTAAGTATTTTTCCTGGCACTGCTGCTATGTAATTAAAAAGTCAAGGCGGCCCCTCTCAAGCCCTCAGAAATAAATGTTATTCAGAGCATGTTGCAAAGGAGCTCTAGAAAAATGCATCGTAGCAGAATGAGGGACAGATCCAGAAGCTAAAAAGTTGGGAAGGAAAGAAAGCAGCAAAGGGAACATACCAATCACAGACATTCGCTTGCGAACATTGTTGAAATCAAGAATAGCCAGAAGTTTGTAGATTTTTGTTTCTCCCATTTCCACGACAGTGATGGTCTCTGGTGTGCGAGCCCGGAACACAAACCCAAAGTTTCTGGCGGCAGTGACTAGGGCTCCCTCATCAGGAGATTGTGCTTGATACACCAAGTTACCTGACATACAAGGGAAGAAAAAAAAGTGATGTGGCTTCTGACTTATTTCCAAGCTAAAGAAATACAAAATCCAAGACATTATGTAACAGTTATCCCTTTGTTTTTCTGTCTATCCACAAGGTGCAGCATTAAAAAGCACCCTATATCCACACATCTTCATCAAGTCCCACCAACCCATCTTCCAGGACAGTGCAAGATTCTTGCTCTTGGATTCTCTGGGGAACTTTAATCACGCTCTTTGGAGTCTAACATCCCACTGAGAGGACAAGTTCCTTGGGTTTAGCCCATTCTAGTTAGACCTGCACGTATTTTTCTGATCAGTATTTTCACCTGATACCTGTCAATTAGTTCTAGCCTTTAAAGCATGGTTTTCATCCCGTCCGAGATTTAAGGAGGCTGACCCAGTAGCTGTGGGGACACTGGGTGAGAGGAGATAATGAGTCTCCAGTGGAGAGATGCTCTGTGTTCTTTGCTTTTTGGAAGTGGAAGCAGAGTAGAGAAAGAGTGGGGCAAGCCTCTGCCACCTCAGGGAAGCTGTGGCACCTGCAATTTCTGCACTCCAGAGATGTGGTGTTTGCAGTAGTGTCGGCTCCACCACAGGAGCACACAGGGAGTGGAGGCCCTGGTCCTTTCTCTTCCCTGTGGTATCTCCAAAGACACTGATTTATGTGTAGCCACACACTACACAAAGTCACCAGGGAGCCAAAAGGACCAATAACAGCTTCTGTGGAGAGAGGACATGCCGTGGTGTGAGTGAATATAACCACTCGTTCTGGCACCTTCAACAGTCCTCACCTTCCTTCTTCTCCTCTGGCATCACCGTGTGGCAGAGTGAGAGCAGCCGGAAGAATCTGTGCGTCGGGACATCATTCAGCTTCACGGCTTCAACCAGGCTGTGGTCACAGAAGGCAAACTTTGGGTCGGCTAAGGGGTTGTATGAGAAATCAACCTTCTCTGTGTTCTGAAAGAAGATGGCTTGGGATTATTTGTTGAGCTCTCACACGGCTGTACACCAATGCCTGCCCAACACAGCTCTCCTCACATTTACAAAGGACCCTCTCCTGCAGGGCTGCTCGTGACAGAGATTGGTGGGTTTGAGGAAGTGGGAGGGCATGAAAGGTATTTACTCATAGGAGAGGACAGGCACTAGATGTGCCTTTCAGAGCAGCACTGAGGCTGAGAACCAATTAGCTAAACTGCCTCTCTGAACAGCAGCTAATGCTCCAAGAGGATCCCTGCCAATGGATTCCTGCAGCAGGGAAGTGCCTGCCTTCAGCACATGCCAGCCTGCAGGCATTGTGCTCATGATGTCAAAGGCTGCCTGTGACAGTGGAATGCAGGACTCCAGTTTTAAAAAAATTCAAAAGGCTGTATTATCCACCATATTCTCCCCAACACAAAAAAATCCTAGTATGAAAAAATAGGACAGACGGGTGGTGTAAAGGTTAAACTCCACAGGCACTGCCCATTTTGTCAAAAAACAAGGAGCCCCAGGCGGAGTGGAACATGCTCAAGAAATGTCCAGAAGCTCACAGCATGACGTCCCATGGAGTGATGCACTGCCAAGCCTTCCTCAGACAATTCCGACTCCCGCCCCATCCCTGATGAGCTCAGAGTTTCCAGGATGGGAATCATCCTTTTGACCTCTGCACGCTGACATTTAGCACTTAGTCCAAAAGCACAGACCGACCCCTCCCACACTCGTCTGTGCAGCAAAGTCCAGGCACAGCAGCATCGTGGATGTGTGGGCAGCAGGACGCTGCTCCAGGGAGCGTCACGAGCAGGAGGGTGGGGTGGACAGCTGGCAGGACTCCAGTGCGTGTCACCAAGCAAGGCTGATGGAGAGAGGGCAGGCTGGAGGCACAGTACCGAGCACAAACAGCCTGTTTCAGTGGGCAATTTAAGTTCTAAATGGCCTGGGAATGAATCATTGGAATGAGGAGTGGGATTTTTCATCATCGTCTTGCTGTTTGTTATTTGGATTACTGCGTGCAGCTGTCAGACATTTTAGAAATGAAGACATGTATGTTGTGCCAGCAAGCAGAGGCTAAAGAGAAATGTAGAAATTACACATTTTCAGTTTCTGATGTCCAGACATTAGTGGAAATTGACAGTGACCTTGCTATTGGTGTGAACTGCACTCACTAACTCCTCCCTAAAGATTTAATTAACTGCCAAAGTTAATAAAATTCACCAATGTCCAAGCCTCCAACAGACACCACTGGTCAAGCATTCAAGAGAAGCTGTGCATGCACCAGGATGTCAGGTGAAGCAGAGGGGACAGCAGGCTGTTCCTGACCCGCAGGTTTAACCCAGGCTTACTGGAAAGGAACTTAACTCTGGGAATTCTCTGACATCCAGAGGATCACATATCACTGTTATGAGCATCAAGACCATCAGCTCTTGCAGGGTCAAAAGCATGAGCTATGCCTCCATGGGTCGTGTCCACTGGTACTTACCCAGGTCCACTGAAAGCACAGATCCTCATAGCACTTGAGCACTTACCTCATTTATTTCTATCCTTTGCCCAGACATATCATACACATCACCTGCAAGCAAGAAAATTAAATTATAGCCACAAACTGCGGATAAGTGCAGTCTCTGAGCCACGAAATTGGTTAAAGTGTTTCTAAGCTCGAATCTATTTTAAAAGTTTCAGTAAATTGACACGGGCGCTGAAGACTGATGATACATAACAATCAGTTTCTATGTTGGTCCATGACAAAATTCAGAGACAGACGGATGCTTGAAACACAAAGCAGTTACCATAAAAATGTCTGACTTTTGTGTAAAGGAGACTTGTCTTGAGCTGAAACTAGAGAGGATCTAGTGCTAGGTAGGAAATGAAAGTCCTTCCCAGGGGATGACTTCTTTTGTACTTTTCTCTTTCAAAATCTATCTCCTGGATCCTGCTACATTTGCAGCTGTCCCTGGACACCCACAGAAAAGGAGTTTTCAAAGCCCATTTTTCCCACATCTAGGTAGCAAGGCTGCTCTATTGATTTGCCCTGAAGAGATGATCTGGTCATAGGAACTGGAGACATCTTATCACCAGGAAACATAATTAGAACTTCTGCTGGGAGAAAAGTTTCACTGGGAAGGTCTGGACTGTGCCAAGGCCAGCCAATCCCAACACTTCATTGAAATAAGACTGAAATGCAACGAATTACAGGAATGATTGACTCATATTTGCACCAGCAACATCAGCTGCGGATAAAGTCAATTGTAGTGCTGGTGTGCCTTCACAAAGGCCCCAAAAGCGCAAAAAAAGGACAGTAAACACCTCCCCTGAGAACCTACACATCAGTTGATTCCCTGGGAACCATAGCCAAGAGGTTTTGTACATCTCCTTCCCTTAAGTCTCCGAAGGAGAGAAGAAATAAATAATCCTTTCTGGCATGGCTTTCCTGAACACCCCTCAGCAGCAAATTCAGAGAAGTGCTGTGCTAGGAAGAAGCTAAACATTTAGAAAACTACAGGCAATAGATTGTTGGCCATCTTTTCATGTATTTCCCATTCATTTCTTGAACCCTTACCCTGTATTTGTGTTAGTGGTGACATCTGCTTCAGAAAAGTCCATTAAGGACACATGGTGGGAGAGATTTCAAACTGTTTAGCATTTCTAATGTTATGTACCATAGTAGTACTGTTTGAGATATGGGGGTCTCTAAATAGGCACAGACTCTTAGGAAGAAATATCTTCTTTTATTAGGTCAGCTAATAGCACTGAGAGAAGATGCAACTTTCTGGCACATGAGTGCATCAACAGGTCTGACACAGGCAAAGCAAGCTTCCCTGTACAAATAAGCAGTGACTAATTTCTCTGGGGCATCTAATGATGTTAATCAATTAGGCAGTTTGCAAAGTGTTAGTACCTCTTGAGCAGTATGAAGAAAACTGCCTGGGGCCACAGCATGAACGATCCTTTTAAATCAATGACTTCTAGGATCTAACAGAGCTAATGACTCTTGTTTCCCATTTTTTCCTACTCCCTATAAACTTCTCTCTCTTCTGGTAGGTGAAGAGTGTCAGGCCTAAAGACAAAGACCAGGCCATTGACTAGTCCAACTACCTGAAAAAGAGGCAGAAAATTGCTGATCGTGACATAAAAAATTGCTGAATGTGAGAGACAATAGTGTGAGAAGCTGACAAAATTTGCTGATAGCCCCATGAGGGATGGCTGATTTCATAAGTGATTAGGAGGAAGTTAGTCATGTCAGTTACATGTTATGTTTTGCAAGGTTAGCAATACCTCGGTAACCATGTCGATAATACCATAAAAAGCTGAGATTACCTAACCAGTGATAGCAGGGGAAAAAAAAAAACCAGCAAAAACCAACCAAATTGGAGTACAGACACTGTAAATCTGGGACAAATGAGGAGAAACTAATAGTGTTGGTTCTTTAGTTGGGATGATAGCGGGGCAGAAAAAGGGAGACAAAAGAGTGAGAAAAAAGGGAAACTGTTAATACATGCAAGTGGTATATGGGCAGCCTTGCACTTGATCACTGCAGCCGCTTACACGCACACTCTTCTGGATATCAGCTTTAGTCTCTGTGGATGAAGAGGCACACAATGAAACAAAACCCAGAGAATAAGGCGAACAGATAACATACCATAGGATTTGCCATTGATGGAGCACTTGTTGAAACACATGATGTTCTGGGTGAGAGTTCCTGTCTTGTCTGAGAAGATGTACCTGATCTGCCCCAGCTCTTCGTTGAGTGTAGTTGTTCGGGCCTGAGCCGGTGTGTCATTCAGTGGGTAATACATTTTACGGTCCCAGTCGATGTAGAAACTGTTGCCCAAGCGTATAATCTCCACACTGATAAAACAGAAAGAGAAGGTGATGGAATATTTATTATCTTGAGGGACAAGCTCTTTATCTTCAGCACCACCATTAACAATTGCAATTAGAAGACAGCTTTGAAGGCAATGACAGAGTGAACTCATCAGTCCATAGGTGGCCTGTGGTAAGGGTTGCTGAATCAAGTCCCACTGAAATGATTTTGTTTTCAGCAAACTCGTTTTCTTCGTTTATAAAGCAGTACTTTACAAAAGTATTTGGAAAGTTTCAGAAGTTGTTGGACTGAGAAGAGAGGCAGGAGCAGTGGGTTCCACTCGGTGCTGCTCCAGGAGATGGTTTCCAGCAGAGCTGTGGGCTGGGCTGAGCCCAGTGCCAGGGGATGAGCACAACCGTGTCTCAAAGAGCACAGACTCCCCCAACAAGAGAGCCATTGTGTCACTCAGTGAAACCAAAGAGTGGCATCAGCTCACAGATGACATCAATTTTCACTTTGCAGTGTGGCATACTGGACAGGAACGAAGTTCATTCCTTGTTTACCAACACAAAAGAGAATCTCCGTAGCAAAGCTGACCGAAGGTAGGCACAATGATGAACTAAACAGGGCTATGCAGTCTCTGCCCCAGCCCCAGGTTCTGAGAGCATCATAAACACATTGGCTACCTGTCACCCCTGCATGGCTACCACTGATAACCAACTCTGCATTGTCTGGGAAGAGGCAACACTCACACTGCTCGTGTAGCACCAAGTGCTTCAACCTGATTGCACCTCCTTGCCTGGCAAACCTCACTTGGGTCCCAAAGCCTCCTCCAAAAACAGCCCATTCATTCACTGTTAGGCATCCTCTAGCATCCTGCACACCTACACCTCCCCTTTGACTGCAAAACCATCCTCTCTTCATCCAGAGCTCACTACTGTCCTCACTCCAACCCCGATAAAGCCTTCTGAAGGCAGCGGAAAAGCATCACTGTGGCTGTGTAGCATCATCTGTAATGGGGTTGTGCTGGGTTTTAAGGAAAATGCTACTCCCAGTTAAGGCAAAAGCTAAACCTCGCCGAAGATCAAATGTGAAAGGAGCTTCTGGCACGTACCTGACGTAGAGTGAAATTGGTACCACTGTGTTTAGAATGATCACATATGACCAGAACATGAGGAAGCCGGAGTAGGAGGCAGAATTGACACCCTCTGCCCAGGGCAGATAGACCTGGAAGTAGTAGCCCTTATCGTGCTCCCAGATACCATTGCCAATGGCTAGGATGAGACACATCAGTGCTAAAAATGCAAAGATCTGAAAAAAGAAAACCAAAAAACAAACCAAACAAATCAAAACTGAACAAAATGCATTGCATTTTAGGAACAAGGGGTTTTTAATGTATTGGTTAATCAGAAGATCCTAATGAGATAGGGCTGGATAGCCTGAATCATAGGGAAATGTTCCTAGGGATGACAAGACAGCGAAGTTATGATATTTTTACCTCAAGAACAAAAGTACACAGTGCAGAGCCTAGCAAGTTGGAATTAAAAGCCCACAAACAGCTGGGGATTTAAATCCCGAGCAGATATCTCAGCTGGGGTGGTCATGGGCAGTCGGCTGCAGAACACCAAATCTCCTAAGAGGAGAGCTGAGCTAGAGTCCTCAAACATCTGGTTGCACACTTGGGAATAGAAACTGACTGGAGGACTTTACCTGGCCATTTGCCAGATGTATCACAGTCTCCCTCACAGTTTCTGAGAATCTACAAAGGATAATCCAGCACCGTACAGTTTGGAATTCAGCACTGGATATTATTCTGATGGTTAGAGGAGAGTTAATTGCTTTCTCAAAACTAATGTTTGCCTTGGTATCTGCCCTCACAATTTGATTACATTTCCTTTGAGCAAACAAAAAGCAACAACACCAACCAGGGATGTGTATCCTTGGCCTTAAGAGGGGCCTGTTTCCTGAAACCTAAAGCAGCCAGGGCAGCAGCGACTGGGAAGCGAATTTCGAAGTGGGAAACCTTAGTGAAAACTGGGGCTTGCTGGGAAACACTATTTAACAGACACAAAAACATTGCAGAGGTCATAAAGCATTTTCTTTAATTAAAAGAAGACAAGAATGTAGCAATACAGATATTTGGAAAAGAATACAGAAAGAACAGGAAGAAGGAAATTTAACAGAAGTTAATACAAACTGCAAGGAATTCTAAAACTGTGAATATCCAACATTCACAAAATATTAAGAAAAGAAAAAAAGAAAGTCATAAACAGGTGTGTGAAAAGCAAACGTGTTAAGAGACATTCCTCCAGGGGGAAGGAAGAAGAAGGAATTGTCTGCCCCATACTAGCTGAAAAAGGCAGATTATGTTCACCAACACAGAGCACTATGTGGCTCTGTCTGCTAATAAGCACTTTCAATGCAGCAGGTCCATCTAGTTTAAGGATGGAAGCTTAGAGGTTAGTTTTTAACCTTTAATAATGTTAGATTTTAACAACGCCTTAAAAAGTGGGAATCCCCACCATCTTGGAATCCTGCTAATGTAATTACAATATTTGTAAGGTAGAAATGGTGATGGTGGGGGTGATAAACTGCAGTTAACTTGACATCCTTCCTGGACAAATGATAATAATGTAATTCTTTTGGCACAGGTTTTTCCAAACGTTTGACATAAAACAGCCAATATAATAATAAAAAAGTGAAGATATGGAGTCAACAGGCTGCACAAAAGAGCAATTAAAAATCATCTTTTCCAAGTATAATCATTAAGGAGGAAATATGAGTAAGTTGGGCCATTTTGAAAAGGCCACACAGCAACAATCACATTAAAATGGTAATCAACCTTTTTAAAAAACAGTAATTGAGGTACAAACATAGAAACACTGATGGTAAAGCTAATATTTGTACTGCTGAGGTAATCTATGCGAGGAAGAAAGACACTTCCATGGAGCAATATGAATCACTTGGTGAAAAGTTCATGCCTGATCAACTCAAGTTTTCATATCAAAAGCCACAAAAGGGAACTGCAGTAAGAAAAGGCGGCAGGCTGAGTTTCAGGGGACACATTTATTTCACACACGAGTAGTAACTTTTCTATTTAATTGTGTGAAGCCAAATAAATTACTCAACTTGTGAAACAGAGACAATATTGCTTGCTGGTAAGGAATGTGGTGCAGTGTTTTTAAACCTTTGTGAACCAGAAATTAAAACATACTTCAATCTGTGCTATTGTAATTATAAGGACTTAAGGATATATGATATACCTCACTGCCCCACAGGTTAAAAATTATCCATTTGCAGAACATCACAATCCATGTAGGAATTTCAGTGCATGATTCAGCAATAGAAATATACATGGGGCAAGACAGGAGCTGAACTTTCCCAAGGTGTCCCTGCCCATGGCTGGGGCACTGGAACAAGACGATCTTTAAGGTCCCTTCCAACTGACACCACTCTGTGATTCTACACCACAGCAGCTCTTGCCTACAATTGCACTTGATTTTTGTACGTTTTGTTTTCTGAACCTTGGGCATGTCCATGCTCTCACAACTCCACTCCTGTGCAACTCTCGTGCTTGCACAAAGATCACTAACATGCTGATTGCTCTGAGACAAGTGCAAAAGACCAAGCCGTTAACAGCAACCCTGGAGATTAATTTCTGTGCACAGAAACAACTGTGTGCTGGGTGTTGCCACTGTAACCACAGCCCTGAAGAGAAGGACATGAAAAATCACAGGCTTGTGCATGCTCATGGGGCTTCCCACCTTGAACAACCTCCCTCCCTGGGTCCTGCCCATGCACTGCCTGCTAAAGATCCTCTTGGTAAGAATTTTGTAAAGAGGAGGTGACTTTTGACTTCAAGAAAAACATTGACTGTTGGACTGTGAATTAAAACAGTCTCAGTTTCTTGATTGGTACTTTGAGTTCTGCTCCTGAAGCAGTAAGTTGTTTAAGAGATTAATGTGAGAGCTCTCTTTCTCTGTGAAAATTTGCTCTTCTAAGCCTGCTAAGAATCAGCTTTTGGAGAAAAAAAGCATTTCTGGAGCTGGCAAGTGCATCCCCAGTGGAGAAGCATTAACTTCTCTCTCAGATTGACTGAAAACACCTCCAAATGTGAAAAAGCAGCTATGATTGCCATCTGGAAAGGTTCACTCCTTATTAACCCTTATTGGGGCAGACCACGGCAATATTTAACAGGCACTCCCTTGTTAAACCTGCTTAAACACTTGTTAAAGCTTAAACACTGCTTTGTGCCTGGAAGTTTTATGGTAAATAAGCACAAAATAACTTTGCCAGTGTTAACATGGAATAAGTTTCACTACATTTAAATTACTTTTTTATAGTAAGCTGTGGCTGCTTTGTATTCTCAAACTCAAGAGCACAATATACTGCCTATTTTTACGACCACACTCTGTAACCTTCGACCACCCAGTGAGGTGGAAAAACCCAATGCCACATCTCCTTAGGTGTGCAAAGAGTCTGGTGTTTCAGCTAGGACAGAGCTTTACTTAGACATCAAAATTTTAGGTTCCTTAAAAATGTGTAAAGGAGACAAACACACCCTTGGCTCCTCCAGCGCCCAAGAACTCAGGCAGAGGCTGATGCAATCGGCTGCAACTTGCTCAGTTTTTTAAGAACAGAGCCAGGAGGTAAATTCATCTCATTTGTGTTTATAAAGAGAGGCCAAACAGACTGAAAGTTCTGGGTGGGTGGGACCTTTGGCTTGTGAAAGGAGATTTAGCAAATCTTAATTGAAAGTTAAATTCCAAGTTCCCTATTCAGTTTTTCTTTGCTCTGTTTCTGTGCCTTGTGGGTCCCCCAGAGTCCATTCTCCTCTCCAGTAAGGGCATAGCAGAGCACCTATGAAAATGTGAAGTTTTTGAAATGCTTTCAAAATTTTGAATGTAAGAGGCCCAAACCTTGTTCATTTTTGCTGTCCCCTTAAGAGCAGGAAGGGAAGAAAACCCTGAGGGAGCCAAGCTGGTGATGATAACCAAGATTTTCCCTTGACAGAGATTGGTGCAAGGCTACTAAAATTAAGGGCATGTCCTTACTGTACACAGAGCTAAGCCTCAAGAGGGGTTGAAGATAACCCTGGAGTGTCTGTCTGTGCTGTGGCACTGCTGGGCATCCCTGAGCCCACTTAAATACTTTTGGGATCCCCAGGAAAAAAAGCAGGAGTACAGAGGCTGAGAAGAAGCGTGGAGGTGGGCGAGTGGTGCCACCCTGGCCATGTCTGTGCCCTAAGCCCCAGTGCTGAGGAGGCATGAGGTCAGGGAGGGCAGGGAGAGCTCAGGACAGCCTTGCTGTGATGCACAGACTGCTGCTGGATGCCTCCTCCAGGGCTTGCTCCAGTGCCTGAGGACGGCTCCTGTCCCCAGCTGGCTGCTAGGTTGATCTGGAGGGCAAGAGCAGGAGGGAAGAAGGAGGAACAGTGACCACTGACCACCAGACCTCCCCAGATCGTGAACTGAGGATGGTGCAGCGTGCATGGGAAAGCATGACAAATCTGCACTCAAAGGAAAATAAAATCTGAAACTAAAGACCTTTTCTTCAAGCAACATTGATTAAAGTAGTGTCAGAGTATATGCCTTCCTTCCCTGAGTGGCTTTGAACTCAAGCAGTAAAATCTTGAGAGAGTCTGTAAAAGAATCATTATTTCTGCTGGAACTATGTGCCATTTGTTAAAACCACTGATGAGCTTAACCCTCAAATTAGATCTGTTTTTTCATCTGAGAAGAGTGCCTGCTATGTAAGATTAGTGTTCTCAAATTTCCCAGCTGCTAAAAACACCACTTTCTGCGCATTAATGAGACCATGTCTAATAATTTATCCTAACGTGTTAAGTCAGAAGCTGGCATCATGTAAATTAGCAAACTCAATTACCAAGTCCTATGCAGATATCACCAGAGATGCCAAGAAATCAGGAAGAAGAGAGAGAACTGCTGATGTTTAGTTAAATAGAAAATGACAAAATTACTAGAAGAAAAAAGGGCTTTGCAGGCTTCAAAATATTTCTCACACAAAAATATAGGGCAAGGGAGACCAGAGAAAATGACAAGCTGAGAAGAAAAGTCCTGAATTCTGTCAATGTAATGGCCGTGCTTTGCAAGATGGGCTGGCAGAGGTGCTGCAGAACTCAGGCTGCTAATAAATTATTATGTGCTTTTTCTTTTTATCATTAGTCACTTCTGATAGTCTCCCATTTGTGTGGACAAAGAGGTGGAGCATCTGGAAATGATGAACACATCTGAAGGAAGGAAGACGCATTAATCAGACTTACCACCATCACAAGGACATTCATGAGCCTATCAATGCTTGTTCTCTTAAAAGTTGTTTTTCCACTGTTCTGCATGAGTTTTGTGTCTGGCCCTGGAGATGAAGTACAGTTGTTAATTTTAGTAATAAATCTTAGCTGTTCTAAAGCTGATTTTGTGAGGCCCCACTGTGCTCTTCAGCCTAAATAACCATTGCAGCTCTCTTGAAGTTGGGTACACACAGTCTAGAGTGCTGGTGGGAAACTTGGGCAGAAACAGGTTAAGTCATTTGTCTGAGATTATATGGAGAGAGTTACATAAAACCATTAATTCTGGACTTTGACTCTACTCTCTTCTTTCAACACTCAACCCTCCCTCTCAGGTTTAATTACTTTTCACAGAGTACCTGATATTGCTATGTTATTGGTGACATATTATACATAATCTTGCATGTCTAGAGGAGTATAGAAACAATAGGACTATGCTCATGAAAAGCATAGAGCTAATCAATAATATTATTGACGACCCTGATACTCCAATACAGATTAAATCACATAGAAATGATAGTAGTGTTTAATTCAATACACTTCAAAGAATTCTTAACCGAATTTAATTGCTACATTCTTTCTTACTTGTCAATCAAAACTTCCCTCCTGTACTTTGCTGAATGCATTTCTGAAATAAGAAACTTTTTTCTTCTTGTTCCTGGAGGAAACATATTTTCCAAAGAAGAAAACACTTGATTCGTTTGTGCATGATGGGTGTGATGTGCTTCCATGCTAGTGCTGCTGTGCTTTGCAATTCACGTCAGTCTTTTTACCTACCAGCATAAATAACGAGTCCAAAGCACCACTCTGTGTTCCTAATAGTACAGCCCCTCAGCAACATCTTCTCATTGTCCAGGGCATACTTCTCTCCCCGAAGAGTAAGAGTTCCTGTGAATTTATCCAGTTTGTTATTTGGTGCCTCACATCTGACTTCTCCTGTAAAAAGAAGGTAAAAGCAAAAATGGAAATCTTGGTCCAGAAAGGTGTCATCAATATTGCATTCCCAGCTGTTCCTCAGAGAGATAACATTTCATGCTGTAGTTGCAGTCAACTCCTAACCCTGTCATTCCCATTCTATATCTTATATTTACTGATGTTCTGTGGATGTTGTTCCTTCTCCATATTCATCTCATATTTCAAGGGACCACAATGAACTTGGATTCATCCAGTTCTTTGAACATGGCGATTTTTTATTGGTAGAGTACAAAACAAAGTTTCCACAATTTTTGTGTGGGTGAGAAGAAATGTCGAACCAGCAACATACTTTTAATCCATTCACAGCAGGTTCATAGTGGTACGATGTCACCGGATAGCTTAGCTGAAAGTGCTGACATCACCTTTTTTCCTATTTCATTTTCCCTTCAACTGCAGGAGCCCAAGCGAATAAAATCATAGCCTAAAGGCTGCAGAAGAGTAATTAACTGAGGTGTCTTTGTTTGCTGGTTTTTAATTTCATCTGTTTTATAACTCTAGTCCCAGGAGCACATAAAAAAGATGCTGCTACCTTCTTTTGCCACACAGCTGACACTGTAAGTGATTGGAGAGTCTATTTCCACGCTTTATATTTATTTCTTGTAATAAAATGTGTTCAGATACCTCAATAAAAAATTACTATTTAAATCAACAGCTGCACCTGCCATTTAAAGATTCAAAGCAGAGCCCTGTGGATGTATTGAAAAGAACTGGAAAATACAAATATGCCTTATTGAACGGCAATCTAAGAGTTCAGCCTGTTCACTTAATCAGCAAGAAATTAAAGTTATTTTGATCACAGGCTGTAAATACCTACAAAAGGACTAGCATTTGCAGAAAGTACAGTTTTTCTAGCGGTTCTCAGATCAACACATCAGGCTCAAGAGACTGGAAACAAAATCCAGAGAAGTCCAGAAGAAAAGTACAGCTCTAAGTGCCATAGTCATCCTCAGTACTACACATTTTAAAATCAAAACCTATTTAAATGATCAAAAAAGTAGCTCTACTTTAGGGCAGAAAAATCATCAGACTTGAACGATCAAACGATTAGGAAATTCAGTGAGTGACACATGTGATATCAGAACTCATAGTAAAAACTGTGCTGATCTTCTGTTTTACAATTTGGCTAGTCCAACAACAACCAGACCTGTGCCCCATCACTTCTGAAAGTCCGCAGTAACCAGGCCCATCTCACTGCCACCCTAGCAACACCTCAAAAAGCACTAAGAAAACAGAGGCTTTGCACTGCGACCTCAACAGCTCAATGTTTGGCCAAGCAAACCCAGGGCAAGGTCTCACCCCAGGAACTGTGCCTGCCGTGGGACAGTGCTCCTGTGAACACCGTGTGTGTCCACGTCTGCTTTTCCATCAGTGGGCGGGTCTGGGTTACTGATGCTGATTTTGAGATCAGAAGGGATTCATCCAGATGAGACTGACCACAAATGAGTGAGAAGCTGTAAAGATCCCCCCAGGACAGCTGCACTGAGCCCAGTAGCTCAGCAGCTGAAGGCACCACAGCCAGGCACCACTCCTCCTGTGCCCCTCTCCCACCAACAGCAGTAAGATATCCGGAGTACATTTCAGCTGAAAGAGTTAAATACTGCCAAGCTGACAAACAGTGGGTAACTGAAAAGTATTGCTTTCTTTCTGTCTCCCAGTTCCCCAAATCAAACAAAAAAAGTTCAGGGTTTTGCAAGCATCTTCCTTATCTGAACCGTCAAACAAACATCATAACTCACATTAAGCATTCCACTGAGTGCCTATATTAGCTGCGCAACCCTGTCCTCTCTTCCTGTCTTAAAAAGTAATTAGATAAAGAGTTACATAAACATTTAAATATTTCTACGGCGGTTTGCTATGGGAAATGCAAGGCTGGGTCTGATTCCAGGCACTCTTCCCAGTACACTGTCAAATATAAATCATCCTGGGAAACATTTTATTCATTTTAAGTATTGTGAACAGGGCACTTTTATTTACAACATAAGTAAAATAGAGAGCTGCAGAATAAATAAATATCCAATAAGAAAATTCTCAATTTTCCAGAGTATTTTGAAACATATTTTTAAATTAAGCACTTCCAAGAACACAATGCCCTTAGATAAGCATCACACTGAACATGCTTGAAAAATTATCTAAGATTAAGATTTTGCTTACAAATTGATAGACACTTCAGCCTGCGCAGGAAAATAATTAAGGCACGCCACTCCAATTACTAACATGAAGCATATAACTGCACCTGTAAAAACATATTTCTCAAGACCTAAAACACTCAGAACCTCAGCCATCACTTCAGAAAAATCCTGATGTACTGAGCTGACACTTGGAAAAACCACACGTTATTGCTCAAAACCTCAACAAAGAAGGCAAAAGAAACTCTACCAGACACAGTCTCAGCTATGCTCTTTGCCACATCCCCACCACTTGTCCTGGAATCATCTACTTAATTCAAAAACATTTTTTTCTGAAATTATTTTCCCTCTTTATCTAGAAATATTTCCTGAGAGCCTGCAAGCCTTGAGGCTTTTTAAGGACAGCAGCACTCATTCCACCCCTTTCCACACTGACTCCTCCTGTAATCCTGACCTCATATATAAGCCAGCAGGGCACTGCAGAACGTGACTAACACCTCTTCGGCTGTTCCCTCATCTTCTCTCCAAAGACAGATGATGTGTGAGCATGGAGTATTCTGGTTTTGTCAGGCCTGACTCCTGTCTGTGTATGTGCTGCTATGGTATCCAGTAACAGGACGCATGGGAATGGTTAAAGCTGCACCAGAAGAGGCCCAGACTGAACCTCGTAGGAAACATTTCTTTACTGACAGGGTGACAACTCACTGGAACAGGCTTCCTGGAGAGGTGATTGATGCCCCCAGACTGCCAGGTTTAAGAGGCATTTGGACAGTGTTCTTTAAAACAGACTTTAACTTTTGGTCAGCCGTGAAGTGGTCAGGCAGCTGGACAAGATAGTCATTGTAGGTCCCTTCCAACTCAAACATTCTATTCTATTCTATTCTATTCTATTCTATTCTATTCTATTCTATTCTATTCTATTCTATTCTATTCTATTCTATTCTATTCTATTCTATTCTATTCTATTCCATTCTATTCCATTCTATTCCTATTCTATTCTATCCCATCCCATCCCATCCCATCCCATCCTATCCATCTTATATTTGATATAGCAAACAGTGCTGAGAAAGGACACATTTCCTGTTAAGCACATCTATACTGCTTGCCTTTAGATATTTTAAAATTCAGTCTTTATTGTGAGAAAGGAAAGGAGTGGTTTCAGGGTGAGGCTTCGGGCTGAGAAGTAGTCACCTGTCCTATGTGCACAGTTACTCTTCAGGTCTGTATGGTGTCTAGGAAGTGCCACTGATCAGAAGATAAATGTAATCGGTGCATCAGAATTCCTACATCAGTGTGAAAGTGCAGTGTGAAAATGTTCTGCGGTCAGAACTAAGCATAAGGTTTTGGGAAAACAGTTCCATTGTGCAGCTATGTGAACTCTTGTGCTGGGGTTCAAGGTGGGTAGTCTTGACATGTACAGAGAGACAATAAAGAAAAGTGTCCATCAAGAAGAATTGCCACCAGTGCTGTGTCAGGTTACAGCCATGCATGGCACCAAGACCTGCAAGCAAAGAGAGACCTTTTCCTATGCGTATGGGTTGTACAGACTGCAGTGTGCCTATTCTGTTTTGCTGCACGGTTTCCAGAGAAGCCCTAGCAGAGGGCAGTGGACAGCTTGGAATGAAGGGTCCCAACCTCTCTCTGTAATTTGGGCAAATCCTCTATACAGTGAATTTTCTATTTATACTCACCATTGAACTCAGTCAGCTTCTGAAGATCTTCTCCAAGCTCCGCAGTGACTGTCAGCGCCTGCTTCACCTTCAGGTTTGTTTCACTGCAACAAACAACACGAGACAAAAACATGAACTGAAAGTCATATGTGAACTGAAAGCTCTCCCTGAAAGTCACTTCTGCTCTTGAGGACAGCCTTCTTCCTTAGACATCAGATGGACTGTGATACCATATACCTGTTTCATCTGGCCAAAGTGTGCAGATTGTCTCTTTCAGGTGCACTGACAGGCAGTTCAGAGGAATTCTGGGCATGGTACCGAAGGTGAGGTGTCTCAGTCTTCTTAGTTTCACCACAGAGCACCCCACTGCCTATCCTGTCACTCATGACACATTTAACCCCAAGGTATCTAAGCATATAGGAGAGCTCTGAATCTTTTAATCAGAATGGTATTCTGATCTGGAAGATTACTTCAGTCCTGGGACTAGCTACTGGGGAGTTCGAAATGCAGTGTCAAAAGAATACTGCATTTGTTCAGGGCCTCTTAGAAGTGGCACTTATGCGTACAAGCACAAGCTCATTTTCAGCCAAAATCAGATGGGGAGGGTCCAGAGGGCTGTCTCTACAGTCTTGGGAGAGACACAATTTCTTGAACCCTCTGGTTTTGGTTAGACCCTCAGACTGTTGCTAGCTCCAAGCAATGCAGAGAAGGTAATGCAAACTGGGTCATAAAGATGAGGTCAGCTCCAGTTTATTCCAATTAATACAAGCTGCAGCCCTCTGATTTGTGGCCAGTTGTGTCCTGGAGTGGGCAACATTTGGAAGCCTTTGCTGTGTGCTTGCATTGATATTATTCTGTAGCAGTCAAAAGGAGAATACTGGTGTTATTCATTATGGTTATCTCACCCAGATAATCTGTCTTAAAGAAAATACTGAAGGAGATAAAAGCAACAGCTTCTGCTGGGGACCTGTGATATTGCAGGAACATGTCTCTAATTCTCAGTGTTAGAAAAACTACCACTGAAAAGCAAAGTCCCCTCCTCTCACAACATTTGCACTCAAGAGGCAAAAGTATCTACCAGAAGATGTTACTTTCAAGATACCTACCCAAAGTTTATTCTGCTTTTTATAAAAGTCTTGCTACCAAAGCTATAGCAGATATGCCTGTGGCACCCAGGGTCACCAGGGGTGTGGCTTTGCAGTGGTGGCAGTGACTGCTCGCCAGGGCCAGGCTCACTTACCCGTCCAGCTCAGCCGTCTCGATGTACGTCAGGCTGTGTGGCTCACTGCTCGACAGCAACAGGAGATCAGCCTGAGCACAGACAGACAGAGAGACTTGGCATGAGTTCACACAGTCAGGGACACTGCACCGCAGCAATGGTTGTGGTTACTGCCATGTCATGACCATGACGGATTTTCTTGTGAGTGATAAGAGTGGCAGAGATTAACTGTGATCAGGATAGAGAGAAACTGTACTCACTGTCACAAAGTTGTTGTTTTCTAGTTTTATTATATCCCCCACTTGGACATTCATCCATTTTTGCTCCTTTAACCTGCAAGAAAACCTCTAGTAAGTAAGCACATACAGCAAATGCCACTTGGGAAAATGGGAAACTTGGGTCTGCTGCTGGAGCCAGACTGTAGATGCCATCAGGACTATCAGGTGCCATCCATACTAAGCTGGGGGACCACCACAGTACAAAACAACCCCAGTAAAAATCAGTAAAAGCACGGGTTGGGCTGACCCATGCTGGGTTGAGACCAAGCCCCACAACAACAGCGCAGTCCATGTGCACTGTCCTTGTCCTTGTCTGGTACTGACTACTCCCTTCCTTCCTTCTCTTAAAGAGCCACATTGTCTCAAAAACCCTCTCCTCTTTGTGTCAGAGACTTCATCTCGGAAAACTGCAGATCGTGTTAGGTTTTCTAAGTGGTATTTAGGGCCAGAGCAGCCAGCTGTGCGGAAGGTCAGTGCAGGTGCTTTGGCTGTGCACTTGCCTGTCTGAGCCATGTGTGCAGCGCTCTTCGGAGCGCTAAGCCAGATGTGCGTGCCAGCAGCCAGCTAAACTGCAGGCACTGGCACAGCCAAGTCATGATAGTTGTGTATGCAAATTCTAGATGTGAGAAATATCAGTCGCTGTCTCAAAACAGGACTGGGGGCTCAAGCTTGAACTCAGTTCAGTCGTAGTTGTTCAGAGTTGGGCAGGACCTGTGGTTTTAAGCTTTTGAAAAAGGCAAAATGTTATATAATTTCTGTGTCAAAATGCGTTTCCTAGACACAGTAACGAATACACAGTAAACTAAGAAACTGGTTTACTTAGCAGAGAGCACAAAACAGTACATCCCTATTCTTCAATTTCCACTTATATTTTTAACTGTTTGATCATCTGTTGGAGTTTATACAATATCCTGCTATCTATAGTATGGAAAAAAGTCACAAAAGACTTCACAGCTGCCTACAGCTGTGTCCTACGCATATCTGGACTCCATGGAGCTGCAAGTAAACAGCACATCTGTCTGCCATGAAAGCCAAAGCCTCTGCTATTTTTTTCTGCAGGAAAGAACAGTGCTAGCAGTACAATGTCCAAAGCACACAGCTGAAATGTTTTGGGTACATCTAAGCCCAAAGTGCTACACACACCCAAAGTACACTGAACTGTCTGAGGGAGCTCTTCCAGATTCTTAGTTTGAAATAACTTGTTGATAATGCCTAGTTTTGCTTAATACAAAATAAATGCTATGAGCATAAATGGACACAGAAGATAGCTTTGCTTGTTACTTCTGGGGTAAGGAGAAAAATAATACAAAACTCTGAAATTCTTACTAAAACATAAATACCCAGGAACAGAGAAAGAGTTTCGTTTTTGTCAGAACAAGGTCACAGCCATAACGTCTGCACAGATTGTGTTACTGTGTCTAGGGATCATTAATCAGACACATAGTCCAAAACATCCACTAGTGATGAACTAGTGGTGTGAAACAATTCAATTTTAAATTGTTTAGTGATCCTTGAGAATCACACTCACACACACACACACACACACACACACACTCAAAAATATTACTAATAAAATGCTTTTCACTGTCAGCATTATAGCTAAAAGGACTTACATGCCATTGATCAGGACCTGGACTGGGCGGTTGTTGACGTGTTTGTCGCTTTTGTGTCGATTCTGAAAATCGGATCAGAACATTAAAAGGCATTTCCAGGAAACCAAACACACAGGAGCCGTGGGCAGTTTATTAACATTTTAGGTTTCCACCCAGCTGGCTGAATGGGTCAGGCAGATTAGGGTCACAACTGAGTCAGTGTCCAGCAACGTTTACAGCACTAACACAGGGCATAACCAGACTGTGAAGGGCAAGAGGCAACGCTGGGCTTGCTCTTGGAGAGAAGAAGGAGGGTAGAGACTTACCTTCACTTTAGCACAGCCATGACTCAGCTGGCGTTGCCCCTACCCACCTCAGTTTGTAAACACCAGAGAAATTCATTCCTCTGCTCTCACATGGAAGGTGGCCCCTGATGTTCTGGCATTGCTCCACTGAACATCAAAATCATTTTAATAGTGAGAGAAAATCAGATGCCAAACTCAGCTCTAATATCACTCTGTGGAGTCAACTGGGCTTTTCACCATTACCTCTGATGGTGGCAGACTTTGGCCAAAGATGGGCAAGTCTGAAAAACCACAGGTGGGTTGAGCACTTGCTTCCTACCAAATGGTTTTTGTTTTATTCCACCTACATTGTGCTAGATAACAGAGGATGAGTTCTCCAGAGTGGAAGCCTAAGAAAATATTTCTGTGCCTGCATCTAGGCATATCTGTCAGTGACCACATTTTCAGACATGCTGAGCAGTTTCAGAGAAAATCAATGAAGCTGCTGGGCTGCTCAGCAATTTGGAAATTCTAGCTCCTTTTTAAGTAACAAAGTATAGATTTCGGGGACTCAATCTCAGACCCCATCTTGGCCACAGACCAGTTATCCAAGTGCCTGCCAGCAGCTGTGTTTTAGTGGTTTATTTCAGTTACTGTGCTGAAGAATCACAGGCAAACTCCAAAGTAAAGGTTAGAAACACACATCTTACATAATCATCAATGGCATCCTTGACTCCTGATACAGCCAGCACCAGCACCAGGGGCACCACTGTTGTAAACCAGGCCAGTGAGGAAATCTGAGGAATCAACTGCAGGAAGAAAAAATCTGAGTTAAGACATTTCCTGTCAGTTCAGAAAACCACTGCTTCCTAATCAAGCTGCAGACAACATTTTTCTATGATACCTGAATATAGAATAAAGACAGAAATGTAGCTCTATCCATGATATGTGCCCCCCCCCAAAAGTGGGAGAGCCAAGGAACCCATGTTTTCCTTACAAAACAAGCTATAATGTAAGTTATAAAAATGGAGCTGGCAGAAAGTGTAGGGGGTTGCTCTTCCTTGTTGTTTGCAGAATTAGGATTGCAAAGTCTCCAGTGGATTTCTTTGGAAGCACTGACATGGGCAAGCCTGCTGTGAGGGTCTCAAAGCTATCTGAGCAAAAGCTGTGCAGAGCTGTCAAAAGCTTCTGTTCTTTGTTTCAGTAATTTTTCTCATTTTGCTGAAGTAAATTTCACATCACTGAACAATGCACAGCTGTTGCCGGGGCTGACCTTGCTCTCCCGAGAGCAGCACAGCCATTTTTGTTTCCTACATCTTTAACAGTGGGAGGACCGAGGAGTTAAACGTGATTCTGTCATGCTCCAATTGCAGAGGGGGATGTCATAGCCCCACACAGTGCTCCCCTTCCTCTAGGAGCACAGCACTAGGAAGGGAAGCAAACCCTAATGGTGAAACCAGCATTAGTGTATCCATCAGTTTGGATCTGGGAAGTGTCAAATCCATGTGCATTATGAAATTGATATTTATGCACGGTCTAGGCCCAGATCCTACAGCCCTGCCCAAATGCTGCCTTGTCACCTAACTGGGAATACGCATGTCCCACTGGTCTGTGACAAAGGAGTAGGAGACAGAGTCTCCCGTGGAGTGAGGAGTGATGGAATGGAGGGTGGGTGAGGAAAAAAATTAAATGGAGGAATGCATAGGTGTAACAGACTAATGCCTGCCCTCTTTAGACTACCTTGATGTAAAGAAAAAGCTGTGTGCTTTTATACATAGTCAATCCTAGATGGCCCAGCAAAACACTCAGTGGAATAATGTAAGGCAAATAGTTTGAAATACTGTGAATTTGACAGACAAACAGCTAGAGTGCAGTACAACAACGCAGGAACTGTGCTCTCAGCTTAGCTGAAAACGCACCTTCACTGGTTTCTTGAAAAACACACAGGCACTGAAATTTAAAATATTCATTCCCTGTGTATAAGCAAAAAAGATCATGTGGGGCTTGCTTCAGGCTTAACCACATTCCACCTATGCTTTTTTGAGCTGAAATGGCAAAAAAGAAAGCATTTGAAATGAGTTATTTTGCAAATTCGTGTGCAGCGAAATGGACAACTTTAAAACATCATGCTTGAAACATAATCAAAATTATACCCTTTTACTGATAACACGTATTCTGATATGACTCAACAATGGCAGAGTACAAGGCACGGTGCAAAGGGGCATAAATCCTGATATCAATTTATCCGGTGAGTTCAGCTTTCAGGGTATCATTAGCAGCAGTGATGGGCAAAGTGCAACTCAATGCCCTTCCAATCCACAGGGTTCAATAGTGCTGCCAGTGTCTGGCACACTCCATGCTGGACACCTTCCTTGCTCTGGGGAAGGGAGCAGCAATATCCAGCTTTATGCAAACTAGCCACAACCTCGAGCCTTCCTGATGTTAACTCCTTCCTTCGCAGGGAAACACCACAGGTTATAAATTTGTCCTTCTTGCTGTGTCCTTTGCGGCTGCCTGTGGAATTTGCCTTAAAATCTATGGGTAAGAGACAACTTGTCTTTATACTATAGGATGAACAAGTCATGCAAATCTGAGGACAGCCAGGAGCACTCAGATGTAGACACAAAGGGATAGTAGGGCAGGGCATGAAAAAGTTGCACAATTTGTTGAAAACTCTAATTAAATTTTTTTTCATTTAGTTCAAGCCCTCATATCCAAAGGTAGGAGAGAAAATTGCTTTTTTCTGCCCTACTTTCTAGGTACTGTAAGGTTTTACTAAGATGCTAATTCATGCTTGCACTTCATTACACCTATCAAACATAGACTGGCTTTGATAACAGCAAACACAATTTGCTGGAAACAGCACAGTGATTTCATACCTGCAAAATCAGCAAGAAAAGAAAGTAAGCATTGGCTATTCGCTGAAACTGTTCAAACAGGTTGAGAGGCAGGAAAGTGAAGAAGTTGTATTTCGATGTTTTAATTGAATTGTTCTGTAGGGGGAAAAAAAAAGAAAATAAGTAGGATTGATAAAACAGGAAACAAAATTACAGCACAACACATTTCAACTGTGTCTTACTTGCTTATATTTAGCAATAGCATTGTTTCCAACAGCAGCTCAAAAAGTGTTTCCTTTTCCCCCACACAATCATGCCAAGCCTGGATAAACAGAGAATTCCTCCTGGAAAGGGTGAAAACATGATGCTCAGCTTATGTCAGTGCTGCTGCAGGTAGATAAACTTGCATGTAGTTGCTCACAAAGAGATTCATCTTCCCTTTATTATTAGTCTTCTTACTTACAGAGTGCACAAAGAAAATTGAGAACTGTAACCAGAAGACAACAATTTTGCTGTTAGCATCTACAAAGCAGGGTTAGAAAACACATGGCAGGTCAACCATCTGTAGCTTGTCTGAGGCTCTGAAGTACTCATCGGCTGGAGAACCCTACAGGAGCTGTATGTCCTCCCAGAAGCAAAATATGATATTATCATTATCATTTTCAGCTGATTCAGCAACCTTCCACTCAGCAGCTTCAAGGGGTGGCTTGTTTCTATTCCACAAAAATCACTTGGATGCAGTGTTGTGCAAACCCTTCAGTAAGCGAGCTCTAGCTCTGTTCCCTATTTCCAGTTTCTTTTTCTAATTGCAGACTGCCCCTCCAGCCACAAGAAGTGGCTGCTCCCTTCTCTGTCTTTTGCAAACCACAGAAAGACCTCAGTTTAACATTGCAGAATTGGGTATTTTCTTCCCCAAAGATGAGACCAGTCTGGTCCAATACTTGCCAGCAGCCACACAGGCTCAACCTGCGGTACTGACCCACCAGCTGGGGCTGTCCCTTCAGTTTGCAGGTGTGCTAGACCTTCTTTTCATATGAACTTTAACACGCCCTGGTCCAGGTTTAGTCCCGGGAGGATGAATGCCACCTGCTGTAAGAGCATCTTAAATTTTTCTCCCTAGAAGGTCTCCAGACAATGCCCATCAACCCCTTCCCAGGGTACCTTAGGTGTCACAGCACAAGGAGGCACATCTGAAGCGCACCTGAATTCCATAATAAATATGCTGGTTCATCAGCAGAGAAAATGGTGATTGCAGTATTTGTAATAGCCTTTAGATATTGCTAAACTGGTGGGAGGACAGGAGCTACTAAGTATGAATCACAGCCCACTTCTAATCCATGCATTAATCCAGGATCTCGACATCTACACTGACACGCATCAGCATGTTTCCAGCACTAAACCAATTATTTCAGGTTACCATTGAAAAGTACGTGTGGGGGAAGCTATTCCATTTTAGGCAGTTACTGGATTTCTCTATGTTCAGACACACAGTACAGCATATGTTCTTCAGCATTAAATTCATGTTTTATCCCTTGGACAAGCCAAATGAGTAAATCTCTAAAAGGGCAGAAATGAAAACAGCCTTCATGGAAGAGCTAGCCAAATCCTCCTGTTGATTGCACTCCAGCAAGAAAAGATATTTTTCAGTGATCATAAGATAAACAATATCACCTGTCTCCTGGTATCATGTAGCCACCTGCGAGTGTGGTTAACTCTGTCTGTGCCATGACACATAGTTAAATTTGGTTTATTTCAAAATCCTTAACCATGGGGTACATGTTGCAGGCAGGCTCCATGGACACTGCTGAGACAGAAGCAATGGAATAGAAGCATCCTCTACAAACACAGCATACTGAGAACTAAATTGCTTGACAGGACTCTGTCCACCAGGCAGAGTCTAGCAGATATTTTAATAAAAACTGATCTAAATATGCTCCTTACCCACTATTCTGAGGAAAAGTTATCATGACCACTTACTTACAGAAAAAAGAGATGACAGTAGCTGCAGGGAAAAGTAAATGCAGGGGACTTGACCTTGGTGTGTCAACAGATTTCAGAGGGTCACATATACCACGGGAAAAAATACTCAGTAAACACTCAGATAAAGTTTATAGATCTTTGCCTGCAAAAATCTCAGAGGGGAATAAGAAAATAATGGGAGTGGTTTATTTCAATTCCTGCCTTCTATTTCTGTCCATTAATTACATCAGGAAAATCATTGAATGAACCACAGCCATTCATTTTATTTCCTATTGCCATTAGGCATGGTAAAAAGCCCAAACATAACAGCTTCCAAATGCTTAACTGCAGAAGTCTGGACATCCAATGTTTTTTCCCTGGTGCTCAGGATCATGATATTGTTGGGCACATACTGTTTTTTGGGACACCAGGGCACTTTAGACCTGAGGATAAGAACAGGGAGTATTATTGTGGATCTTCTCTTTAGTCTAGAATCTATAATTAAAATTAATTACCAGAAAAAAGAACTTGTAATTACTATAAAGATTTCTAATTCAACACATAATTTGTTCATGGACCTCAGGGGCTAAAGGAATATCAATAACAAATTATAATGACAAACTAGGGAAAACGTCACCCTTTCTGAATCAAAGCTCTGCTTTTCCACATCACAGGTACAACTGAAGTACTACGCAAGGTATCACATAATCACAGAAACACAGAATGGTTTGGGTTGGAAGGCACCTTAAAGATTATCTCGTTCCAACTCCACTGCCATGGGCAGGGACACTTTCCACTAGACCATGTTGTTCAGAGCCCTGTCCCACCTGCCCTTTGACACTTCCAGGGATGGGGCATCCAGAGTTTCTCTGAGCAACCTATTCCAGTGCCTCACCACCCTCTCAGTAAAGAGTTTCCTCCCAATATCTAATCTAAACCCACCCTCTTTCAGTTTGAAACCATTCCCTTGTTCTGCCACTGCATGCCCTTGTGAAAAGTCCCTCTCCACCATTCTTACAGACTCCCTTCATGTCCTGGAAGGCCACAGGTGGGTCATCCCTGAAGCCTTCTCTTCTCCAGACTGAACAAACCTAGTTCTCTTGGTATCACTTATGTTTTCAGGCAATACTGCAGGGCTGTGTGCTTTGGCAGCTCAGGCCCCTGGCCAACTACAGGAAAACCTCAGTTGTCCTCTGCTCTTGATCTCGTCCTATTCTGTGATGCTTAACATCATCAAACCCTGTCAGTCTTTAGGGCTGTGGGGTGGGAGGGCTGCTGCGGGAGCCTGCAGCACCACAGTGTGTTAAATAGTCCACATGTAGCCATCATTTTACAAGCAATGCCTCTGACACATCATCTGCCTCACCTTCCCCATACTCTGCCTTCAGCCAGGGAGGCTCCCATAAAGAAAAAGTCATGGAGGGGAATGATCATTGTAACAGCAATAAGGTATTGAGAGACCTAACTGAAAATTCTCGTTTTCCTATGGATTTGTAAAAACCCACAGCTAGGAACAGCAGCTCTATGGGCTAAGCACAAAGATGGGGATGGGGAGCATTACATTTACTCCCAGATTTTCCCTAGTTCTGGTTGTCTGAGGGCAGTCCCTGCACGCACGTGTCCTGAATGAGCAGGTCTGAGCGCAGTTACCCACAGGCAGCCTGAAGCTCTCCAGATGCGAAGCTTGACACCAGAGCAGTGTTGTCTGTGGGTGAGGGATTATTCTCATCTGCTCTTTTCAGGGGCTAGATTCACACCTCCTGGAGGTGTGACTCCACCAAAATGCTGTCCCTAAGAATAGTGCTCATCTCACCACAGTTACACAAGTCCAGATCTGGCGGATGAGCTGTTACTTTGGGGGTGTTTTCAGAAGCGCGCCTGTGACGTCCAACAGCAGGCAAAACTCAGCAGATGGCTCCTACCTTAGTTCGCTGAGCAAACAAATCATCTCCTTGCCATAAAAGTCACTGGAAATAAGAGACACTGCTGCTTTTGTGGCTAGATTACAGGAGCTAAAGGGTACGGCAAGGTATTGACCCTCTGAATTTATACCCCTGGCTCAGTGACACAATAATTTCCAGCAGCTGGACAACCTAACCCAAAGAAAATTTTAGCTTTGGTGACCCCACAGGGAGGTGTTAGGCCACAACACTTGGCAATTTCCCTGGCACCTGTGTAGTACAAGGTAAAGACCAATGGAAAGCTGAGAAGCAGAAATGTCTTTCCCGGGTGTTTTGATAAAGCCTCGCCAAGGAGATGACAGGAGTGCAATTCCACAGCACTCTGTTTAACTGCAGCAGTGCCACTGGAAAGCACACAGGAGCCATAAGCAGGCATGTTACCACAGGGCTGTGAATGTGCTCATTAAGATATATTATAAACCCATATAACACTGCATATGGTGCCACCAAGGCTTGTTTTCGCAGGTAGAATGGGACAGTCAGACCAGATCATTTTAATCCTCCCAAGTTCACTGACTTATTCCTGAGGGTGGGCAGCAGCCCAAACTCAACAGAAGACTGACAAAGGCTAGAAGAATGTGATGGTGTTAATCTGGTCCCTGTAAAGGTCCCTGTATAAAAGCAAACTCCCAGGAGTAAAAGACTGGTCAAACACCAGAAATAAAAATGTCAATTTCCAATTCTCTTTTCTTCCCTTTTTTTCCTGCCCCGTTTTTTTTTTTTTCCTTTTAACAGACAAAGGATGGGAATGCCTTACGTATGTAACCCCTCAACCCTCTCTTGACAGCACCAATGAAGTGAGTTCCAGGATCTCACCACACATTGGGTATTCCAGGAAAATCCGTAGGAAAGTGCGGTCACTGGTTGTGTTTTCCCATGTTGTTCCTTCCACCTGGTGCCATCCCATTACTGAGCAGTTAATCATCGCTGTGGTGAGTGTCCTCGACATGGTGGTGCGAAGGAGGACACAGGGGTGGCATGGCTTGACAGCCTCATGTCATTGCTCACAGACAGGCCAAGCACAGCACCTAAAGATCTTGTCTCTTAGTCATCCCCTTTGACAGCAGTGTGCTCTCCTCCAGCTTGGCTCAGTACCTGACCTGCTGCTGGCAGGAAGGAGGAGAGAAGGGGAGGGCAGAGCACTGCGGAGTGCGGCAAAGGAGCCAAACTCCAAACCACTGCACTTGTGCTCATTACGGTCTCACACAGCAAGGCTCCCGACCAGTGCAGTAGGAGTTTGAATGAGATTTAATCTCATGGAGAGTGGAGGGCTTGATCCAAAGAAGTATATGGACTTCACTCACATCTGGAACAGCCCTGTCTTTATGTGCTTCTCAGGGCCCTAATACGCTTTGAGGGCCTTGACCTCACCTGGTGTCTCCATCCACAGCCCCTGTCCAGAGCTCAGAGCTCACTTAAGCCCAGCCATGAGCCTTTTATCCTCACCTGAGCTGTGTTGTAGGGGTCCCCATCTCCAGACTGTCATCTGTCCTAGTTTCCCAGATATGTCTGTCCACCTTGACCTCCCTGATGGACCTCAGACCTCTGGTGTAACCTTGCCTTCAGCGCTGTCTCTTGCCACTGCTGCCTTGGCTCCCTGAGAGGGCCCTGGAGCTGGTTCATCACCTCACCTTGTGTAGAATGGTCAGGATGGACCCCATGACCAGCCTCCTGCCCTGTCAGATGCTGCAGGACTGCACCGTGGTCAATGAGAGCTCTGCCTGAGCTGGGGTCACCTCTGCTCCCAGCTTGCCCCCTCTCGAAGTACAGCCCCACTCTGGCTGCTCCTGACAGTGCCTCAGCTGCCCTTGGGATGAATCCAGCTCACACCTTCCGAAACGCAGAAGGAGCACTGCAGGTTGCTGCTGTGGATATTCCTTTAGGGGCCAACTCAGACCACTTTTCACTTGATCAGACCATGCTCCCTTCAGCCTTGAGCGTGAGGGACACTTGGAAACATTCACAGGTCGAGGCAGGAAGAGAGGGCAGCTGGTGCCCGGACTCTGACCCCACTGATAAGGTCCTGCAGGATCACCCACCAGGCATCCTTCTGAGATCAAAGCATGCCAGCAGAGGAGGTGGAGCAGACTCTGAGCCCACTACCAGAGCTCCCTGCTCTCTGGTTAAATTTCAAAGAGATAAGAGCCCAGCTGCTGATCCAGCCCAGGGCAATGTGTATTGGCTATAGAAAGTTATATACATCCCTCTGATTTCACTAAAGACTTCATCAGGTGACCTGAGTCCAGGCGGTTCCCTTGCTGCTGGTCCTGATGAAAGAATGCTGGTTTGACCCTGGGTCCTGATCCAAGATGAAATTTGTCGTTGACTCATAGGCCTTGAATTTCCTCTCCTATTGTCTGAAAGCCAATTTCAAAGTTGTTTTCGCAGCCCTTCATGACATCCCAGTGCAGCTGTGCTAAATTCAAATGTGAAAGCGAAGAAATAAAAAGGAGCTAGGATCAGAGCAAACATTGAAAGCCTTCAGAAGAGATTTTTTTTCTTCAGAATGCTGATGGAGAGCCCATCGTGGTGGACCCACAGAGGCAGTTCCCTCTGTAGCTGCGCTGTGGACAGTGCAACCAGATTAAATTGATTAAAATCCTTAAATCTTGCTGTTCCACATCTGACACCCTGCTTTTCACTTTATTTCAGTCTTTACACAGGCAAACCTTTTTCTGAATTCAGAAGGATCTTTCTGTGTGAATAAACATAGGATTAGGACTTTTCATTTTTACTGACCTATGTTGAGTCCTTTTCTGTGCTGCTCTTAGTGCCTTTTCATGCCACTCATTCACACTCAGTTTCTGAGTCATTCCTAACTAATTTTGTGAGCTGGTGGGTAGTGTACATACCTTCACACTCAGCCCTTCCAGTTAACTGAACAGCACTTGGTTTTAAAGTTTGTTTAATTTTTTAACCCTCCTGCTCAGCTAAAGAAGCCCCATAGCTGGAGGAGCATGGCAGGCAGAGACACACTGCAGTTTAGCATCTCGTGTATTTTCTGATGAGCTCTGGGAGGGAATTTGCCCTCTGAAGTCTCCTGCAAGTTCTAGTGTGACGGCTGTGGACATGCCTTTGCACGCACTGGCAGACACAGCTTTCCACGGAGCAGCACCAGGTTCCTGCAAAGCTGGTTTTGAGCCTTATTCAGGACTCTTGCTTCATACCAGGAGGGCCACCGTTCTGCAGCTGCCAGAGCTGATGTCAGACTCCACACACAATAGAGTTTTCGAGTCTTTATCAGCTCGTCTCTTCTCCCTTCACAGATACCCTGTAGACTTTGCACCTGGAAGGGACAATGTCCCACCAGGAACAGGGATATTCCAGGACAACACACCCACCTCTGGTTGTACTTTCCCACTTCTCTGCTCTCACTGTGATAATTGAGGACAAAGCATCTCTGTACCTTTGATCTGTGCCTACATAATAGAAACTCGCCTTTTAGTGAAAGGCTCAAACCTTCACACCAGCTGGGACATTAAGCCTGGCCTCAGCAGTAAGTCAATACACAACACCTCAGTTTGCATTTCCCTTTCTTTTTCCTTGCTGGCCTTTTTCAGCAGCTGCCTCACCCTAAAGAAACATTTACTGCCTCACCTAGCTTTGTTACAAGAACCTGTTCTATAGGTTTGATGGCTAATGTGGCCTTAAGTTACCAAGTAAACTGAACCTCACTCCTGTGGTTTTCACTGTCTGAGATTGTTTTTAAGCTTTGTTATATTTGTGGGTTTCCTTTGGATTTTAGTGATCTTTCCCCCTGAACCGCATCCTAGTGCTCAGCAGTGCAACCCCACCATGATCAGACAAGTCTGAATGTGAGGAGGGTGGACAAATTTAACCCTTGACTGGAAGAGCTGACTTTCTGGAGCATCATGGATATGCTATGGGAGAATGCCAAGAGACTATCTCCCTTTTTGCCACTTCCACATTCATCAGCAATCTAAGAGTATGGGGTCTGAAGTAATTTATGATCAAGGTTAGTTCTTTTCATACACCATAGTAACATCGAGATAATATATTGAACTTTTGCAAGGACTTATTGGAAATAAGCGGCCCAGGACATGATGTGCAGCCCTGTACAGTTAGAGCAGTGCTTGCATCATCACCGAAAATCTTTTAGTACCTCTCCATCCACTCGCCACTTCAAGGCTTGGCTCTTTTGGGGCAGTTTTCGCCATTTCCTGGGCCCCAATGTATACTGCACTCTAGAAATCACGAACCATAGCTGACTAAAATGAGGGGCATGGTTACTGAAGCGGCACTGCCAAGTTTTGACTCATTATACTGAGCCAGCTTCACTTTATCACTGGCTTTACCTAATCACAGACTTATGGAAACTCTGAAGTGTTCTCAAAGTCATCTACCCAATTGTGGCTATTTGCAAATCCTTGGGCACAATCAAGCAATCAGCTGGGAAGCAGTGTCATGCAAAGTCAGTTTTCTGAATGGCTTTTCACAGAAATAGGCGCAGAACCAGAGGAGTTGCTTGTTCTCTCTACCCTGACATAATTGCCCATTCTCCCTCCTACTTTGCTGTCCCACTACTGCACATTGCAATCATTCAGTGGAAGATGACAAAACCGTATGTGGTGGCAATACCCACCCCAGCACGCTGACAGGTTATGTGCAAATCAAATGCACTTCCCCAGTCTCAACGCACCAGTCTTGATAAGACACTCATGCTGCATAGTACTTCACATGGATTAACTTCCATTCATTTCATATTCATATGCAGCAGCTCTGGACCCTGGGACTCTCTAACCTGTGTTGTGCAGTTTGTGGAAGAAAAGTGACCACTGAAAACCACCATACTGTCATTAGTGAAACCTGTTGGCAAGTCAGACTATCCCTGTCACTGCAAATTAGAGTGTTCTAAAATGCTGAGCTTTTCAGCTCTCGCCAAGAAAACACTTGTGATGTTCCTAAACCAAAACACGATTCAAAAGAGCTCCCGAGTAACTGAATGATTAATTTTGCCGCTGGAATTCAGATATTCAGAGGACAAAAATTCACAAAATTCTCTTAAGTATTAATTGGCAGCTGCAAACACTTTGAAAGAATGCAGTTTCAGGACAGCCTCACAGGGGGGGTGACCCTGCAGGCAGGCAGGAGAGATCTGGTGACCGAGCTAGCCCTCCTCTCCTCACAGCATCAACAAATGGTCCACAAGGTTCAGAAATCAAGTTGCTCAGGGGGCTCCCTGGCAAATTAGCCTGGCAGACCTGGGACACAGCCAGCCCGTGTCAAGGCACTCTTTGGAATCATAGATTTCATGGCACAATGTGAACCTAAGTAGGCTGCTAAGAATCTGGCAGAAAAGCTGGCAGGAAGCCACAAGGGCCAGATTCAAAACCTTCCTGACAAAGATGATTTCACCGCAAAAGCTGAGGAACTGACACATTTCCTTTCATGTTTTACTTTAAATGGAGACAAATTTCCACAGAAAACTCCTCCCAGGTTCCGTAATTGAAAGGCCTTGGAGCCTGATCCTGCAAACCCTTTGACTCACAAATAATCTTCTGGAAGCATGCAAAGTCACTCTGTCATGCTTTTCCAGAATCGGATCTCCTTCAACTGCCCATTTTTCAGGCTGACTCAGCAGCAAACCCCCCCTCCGCTGGTTCATCTGGCATGTGTTTGCCTGGTTTGCAGAGCCATAGCTGGCATGCAGTTCTGTTCACCCCTTTGAAGCAACACTTGGGACATGAAGCAGATGCAGCTACATCTGCGACTACATCTGCATGAAACAACATACGCCGGTTACTCACAGCATATTCAAACTGCAGATTGAAATCCCGGTTGTTTGCTTGAAGTTGTCTCTCTTCCTCTGTAAAGAAGAGGAAACACATCAGTCATGCTTGAGGGCAAGCGGAGTCAGCACAGATAGGAATGAAACATCAGAAAGTGCAAGCAGAGTTGCTAGAAGGGAGTGAATCAGAGCCCTGCGCCAATCATCTCATGTCAGGGACCTGACGTGGCTGGTGACATTGATGGAGCAGCACTGTGGACCGGTGCCATGGCACTCTGACACCCCACAACTCACTGCAATGGCAGTGCTGGGCCCACCGGTCGTTAGCTTCTGGGTAGGAATTCTCACTTAACTAGTGGAGCTTACTGTTCCTGCCCTGCTCCATCTCTTTCCCCTGAGGTCTCTGGAGCTGTTGCCATCAGTCTGCTATTGGTGCCCTTCTTCATTTCTGAGCATCATCCCACTGATGGGATGTCACCACCACAGCTATCATGAAATCAAAAATTACTGGAAGGATATCAAAAGGTCATCAAATGTGTTCTCTACATCAAGGCAGGGTCTTGTCTGTCTCCCCCCAAAAATGTCATGGAAAGCTCCAGTGATACCTATTCAATTGCCTATTCCAGGACTGACATTTCCTCCCCTTAGGGCAGGTTTTTCCTGCATTATCGAACATAAAACTAATTTCTTCAATTTAAATAAATTTTCTCCTGGAAGGGTCAAAGCTGCTCCTCTGCTTCCCCTCAGTTCCTTGTGCTACTTGCCAAGGATGCAGAGCACAGACAGTTGAGGGAGGGGATTGTTCCTCTCTGCTCTACACTGGTGCAGCCCCGTCTTGAGTCCTGTGTGCAGTTTTGGGCACCACAGTATACAAAAGCTATAAAAGCTATCAGAAAGAGGCCAAAGGAGGGCGATGTGATGGTGAAGGGACTAGAGGGGAAGCCATACAAGGAATGGCTGAGGTCACTGTGTCTGTTCAGCCTGGACCTCACTGCAGTTACAGCTTCCTCATGAAGGGAAGCAGAGGGGCAGGCACTGATCTCTTCTCTGTGGTGACCAGTGATAGATGCAGAGGGAATGGCCTGAAGCTGTTTCAGGGGATGTTTAGGCTGGGTATCGGGAAAAGTTTTTTCACCCAGAGGGTTGTTGGGCACTGCAACAGCTCCTCAGGGAAGTGGCCACAGAACCAAACCTGACGGAGTTCAAGGAGTATTTGGACAATGTTCTCAGGCACGTGGTGTGGGTCTTGGGGCTGTTCTGTGCAGAGATTCTGTGATTCCAAGTTCGCCGTGTACTGAAGGCTGTTGTGCCTTACAGCAGCCTCCCCAAGACTAAGCAGCTCCCATTCCTTCAGTCACTTCTTGTGCATTACTCCATCACTCTTGCTGCTCTCCAGCACGCTTCCCAGCTTGTTCACTCCATCCTGGATGAATGCCCAAAATGGGCCATGTTTTGCAAGTGAAACCTTAACAAAGCTGACCAGAGCACAAGGGGCACGCAACTTTCCAGGAAGACAATGCATATCACGCATAAGAACTCACCCAGAAGTAATTTAAAGTAATATCCTTACGCACCACCAGCACACAGAGGATGGCTTCCCAGAATATGATCCATTTTGGCAGATCCTTTCTGGCAGAGCCAGATGTCTCATCAGGCAATGCAAATCTTTCATTTGTCCTTGCTGAACTGCATCCAAATTCTTTCAGACTATTTCTCCAACTAGTCAATTCTAATCCTATCTTTCAGTGCGCTTGTAGCTCCTGCCAGTGTGGTGCCATTCACAGATGTACTAAGTGTGTTCTTTATTCTGTCAGCCAAGATGTAGAAGTAAATATTGAATACCAGACTCAGGATGGGATATACCCCTGATGGATCTTTCAAGTTTCTTAATCAGTCATCAATATCTATTGTTAATGTCTTCTTTTTTCTGAAAAATCTGGCACTCACTGTATTGTGATTTTATCTCAAGCACATATCGCCAGTTTACTTGTAAAAATACCACAAGTGACAGTCAAGATACATGGCAGCTATCTGAGGCTTTTTCAATAGCCCTCCAGCTACCACTAAAACAGAATTAATTTTGGGTTGATGCAGTTTTTCAGGACTGCTGACTGTTAATCATCTCTTCCCCACACACACACTCCTGGTTACTTTGAAGTGGTTTGCTGTATTGTTTTAACCTTTACTCAAGTGAAGCCAATACGTCTATAGTAGCTCAGCTTTTCTTTTTTCCCTGTTTCAGGATAGATGCTGTGCTTGCTCTCTTCCCACTCTTCTGAACTTTGCCTGTCTGTGAGCCAGACTGTCAAAGGCAGCACTGCTCCAGGGCATGCTTTACCTTACCCAGTCAACCAATTCTTTCTCTATTCCCTTTCTCCTCTGCTTCTGGCAAGGATTATGTTAGATATCTAGAGAAAAAAAAAAAACAAAATCACAACAAACCCCCTCTGATTTCTTAGCTTTATTTGCTAGGCTTTTTCCACTGAGCCTCCCCAGAGACCCCAACTCTTACAGAACAACTTTTATTGTCCTTTATGTCCTTGATTGCCTTTTCTCACTTTGAGCCTTTGCCATGCTCTTTGTGCTGGATAAAACAAACTGTTTTGCACCTTCTACAGGCATCCTTCCTTTGTCTGAAGCAAATGGGGAGCTTCTGATTTCACTATTTCACTCATTCTTCTGAGCCTTTCTGTGAAAGGTGAAAACTTATACATGTGCCCTTAATATTAATTAATAATATATGTGCCCTTAATGTCAATTAATAATACATGTGCCCTTAACATCAATTATTTAAGGAAATGACAGCTCTGTCTAATTCTCCCTCCACCCCAGGATTCCTTCCCATGAGATCTCAGTTATTAGTTCTTCATATTTACTGAAGGTTTCCTTCTTGAAGTCAATGTTAAACAATTTGATATTGTCACTTTTTCCTAAGTATCATCCCATCATTTCATCATTATTCCTGTTTACACTCTCTCCAGCTTTCAGAGGACCAGACAGCTCCTCCCATTCCCTCCCTTTTGGAGGGAACCACTTCTAAAACAACCTCCTCTCCTCTCCAGAAAATTACCCACCTCTGCACCAAAACTCTCTGCCAGCTGAGTAAGTTGTGTTCCTCTACACTTCTCTCCAACTCTGCCTCTGCATTTCTTCATTTACCACCATGTCCCCTCAGAAAACTGCATTTCCTTGGGGGTTTTTTTCCCCACAAAAGACAGCCCTTTTTTGGTTTGCTATGCCTGTGTTCTTTACCTTGTAGCATTACTCAGAGATCTGCAATTGTTCATCTTTCTTCAATCTGCATCTCAGACCACGCAGTCATACAAGGAAAACCTCTGTTAACCTTACAGAATTAGTTTTATTCTTTTCTATTAATATTCCAGCCTCATGAGTTATCACAGCACGTGTCTGTTACACCTATTAAATGATGTGTTAAGACATCTCGTTCTTCCTGTTTGTTCACTCTTGCATTAGCAAGCATCTAAGTGTTCAGTGCTTTGAACTGCTATCCTTCCTCCTTTTCCTCCAATGACCCTGTAAGTACACCTAATTTTTAAGCCCTTTTTCAGATCACCATTTTTTGGTCTCTGTCTGTAGGCTGTTTTCATCAAGCCCTCTAATCACTAATGTAAAGCTATGTTAGCAGGCAAATGTGCTTTTCTCCTTCTTCAGGCACATCTAACAGCATCAGTCATTTTGAAATCAGCTGCCATCTGCCCCAAATGGATGATTCAGATCAACCACAGCGGCTTCATTCAAAACCCTCAAAGTACTTAATCCTTCACTGCTTTCCTCAGACAAATTTTTCTTATCTTCACAATGGGGAGAACAATGTACCGAAAGATCAGAGTCGCTTATCTTGTGTCCCAGAGGAAAACAGAAGCACAGCTCAAGAGGTCCAGACTTGCTGGACTTCAGCTATTGTGTTGTGTGCTCCTTCAGGAATTTTCCTGAGAGCAACCGGTATTCTCAAAGCCGATGGAAGATAAAGCTATTTGTTAAAAACAGAACTTCCCAACACTTGCCTGTTTCCTGCCATACAGTAAGCGTATGCCTTATCCCCTCCTTGGGGGTTCCAAGTCTAGTGCTGGAAGAAATGTCACAGAAAAGATAAATGGTGTTAATGTAAATAGGAATAGATGACAAAGCTTGAAATCCTCTCGGGCTACACGGCAGAGCCTCGGTGTCACACGGCAACTTCTGAAGTCCTCAGTGGCTTTCTGTTTTGTATGCAGAAACAAAAATCCAAGTGCTGCAGGCAGCAGCTGAACATGCCCTGAGCTCCTTTGCTCTTCCCAGGACACACAAGGGGAGCAAGAAGCCATCCCCTTTCTCAGGTTGCCCCCAGGGTCTTTGCAGCCAGGGAAGAGGCACTTGACACATGGATTTGAACTCAAGAGTCTCAAATGCTCTTAGAAAGAAGCTGACACATGTATGTGCCCCTGTGAGGAAAGGAGCCTCTCACAACAGTGAGAGATGCTTTTATGTGAGAAGCATGAATGGCAGCAAACAGCTCTGGGATGGCACAGAAACACGAGGCAGTGGGACACGAAACAGAGCACAAATGAAAATCAAGGCATCACACTCCCACATGGCACCTAAGGGCAGATTTTCTGTGATAACCCCTTTCTGAAGGCCCCAGGTAACTGTGAGCCTGGTTCAAAATTGAACAGAGTCTCTGGCTGCCATAGCCATCCATCCCTCTCAGAGGCAGTGTCCCTAAAGCCCAAAATATGAGGCTAATTTCTAGTGGCGAGAATTTAATTTTTCCTGCTGGGTAACCGCCAATACCTTCAGCTAAATCAAGAAAAACCACAATAAATTTCACAGGGAGCCTCATCCAACATCTTCAGCAAGGAGAACTTCCTGTCCTCTAGCTACACTAAAGAACAACCACTCTGACCACATGCACAGGACAACACTGCCTCAGTGGTTTTTACCAGCTGAGGACTGTGAGGTCCTCCTGCTGCGCCTCCTAATCCAACAGTTCTCAACCATCATAGACCATGCAATGCTCATTTGTTTCTGGAACAGTCTGGACAGAAATGAAGCCTCTTGGATGATCACAATAAACAAAAATTTAAGAAAAGTCAAGCATTACACCAGCTTTGCCTGGAAACCATAACTCACGGTTTTTTGGCTGTAGATCCAAGCATGCATGTCTTATCGTGCCCTGTTGATTCTGAAAGCAATGAGGAAAAAGGGAGGGGAAAGCTGTATGGATATCAGATGAGAAGTTTTTCATTTCTTGAAACTTTTTAATATATCTCTGAGCAAGTCAAAGGTTCTGCTTCTGCAAATTGCATTCACTGGAAAGAAGGAATGGTATTTGTGCTCCAAGTTATCATTTCACTGCCACTGAAAACTATTTTAAATTATTCATCAGTGGAAACTCGGCGTACATAAATATGGCTTAGTGCCCAGTTCTTGGTCTAACCACTGAGACCAAGTCACTGGGAAAGTGCCTGTTTTCTCAGGCAGACAGTTTTAGAAGCTAAACCTCAGAATAACATCTGTATTTAATAAAATTAAACCCATGCCAAAAAATCAGCTATAAATGTAACTGGCCAGCCCACCAGCCTCCTTTCTTTAGGACCGTTGTATGGAAAAGTCCTGCAAAAGGTTAGACTCAAGATCTGGTCAGACAGCCTGGAAATTTGTTTCTGGTTTATGCTAAAGGAGCACGTGCCAAGAGCAGTACTTTCAATGGGGTATTGAAAAAGTTTTGTAGATATTGGGTCTTGTGCTCCAAGAAATGGGAGGTTACGATCTGCCTGGTTTTGCCAAGTCCTATACAAAATCGGCACTGATACCTCATGCACGAAATGAACACAGCCCAATTAGGGGAGTGCCTGCACAACTGACCCTGACAACAGAACAGAGACAGAATAAACTCTGTAAAAATAATAATCTCTCCTCCACCCATTAAACAAGTGACCTCAAGAGCAAAAACTCTGCCCTGGACCAGCTACAAAGAGTGGCATCCAGGAGCTGGACTCATCTCACGAGCTTCCCTCACGGAGTGGTTCTCAGCAAAGCTGTTATCCTTACCAAGTTGTGAGAGCTGTAACAGAGTTGTCCTGCTTAGGGCAGAACTGACCCTACTGACTTTACTGAGACTGTAATTCGGGTCTCCCCTGAAACAGGCTATAAACAGTCTCAGAAGATGCCCTCCAGTCACACACCTCATGATGTGTCCCCTGCTGCCTCCTCCTTGTCCCACCTCCCTCCTATTTTTGTTGTCCCTACTTCTGGGCACCTCGTCATCACTGTGTGGCCCAGCTTTTGGTACCACCTCTCAGCTGTGGCACAAGTGCCACCTCACACCCAGCATCCAGGAGATCACCCATCTCTTAACCAGCAAAGAAAGCCCAGACCTATTTTCTGGTCTTTACTGGGCTTTGCTGGGCTTTTGCCATGTGCACAAGACTGAAAACTCCCATGGTGAGTCAGTACCTCTATCCTCCCCTCAAAAAACCTGAGAATTACAGTCTCCATTGAAAGGCAACTCCACCACAGAGGACAAGTAGTCATATACTGTGTTAGGCAACCAAAATCTTTTTCTGCTAGGAGGTTATTATACAAGCTAATAGCTAAAATCTCCTTGCACCTTAAAGCAATGACTGCCCCTTTTTGCAATTATTGGGGTGAAAGGACCATGTAACAAGCGTCTTGATTTGCAGGTGCTGAATCTGGGTAGAGTCCCTGTCATTGGGGTAAAGGGAATGGATTATTTCTTACAGCATCAATACCACAGGATTTCACATTCATAACACAGCAGTGCCCTGATGGGATCAGAGCTGCAACGAGTGAACTCCATCCAAAAACAAAGCCAAGGATCTTTGCACAAAACGTTCCCCATCTAACATGGATCAGAGGATGCATGCATGAAGCAAAGAGCCATGCGACAGGTCTGAGGGTCATGCTGGTGAAATATCTGTATTTCACAGCCAGTCTGGGATGCAGACATTTGTGGGACCCTCATTACCTGAGTGTCACACTGTAACCTGACCGGTGCCACGCACCTGCTGCTCTGCAGCACGAAACCAAAGCCCATCCCTGCCCTGAACTGCAGCCAGAGCCTGGCAGGGTTCAGTGAACGTGGCTGGGGCAGTGAGAAACCAGTGGGATGGAAACAGGGAGAGGGAGGTCAGAGCCAAACCCAGCTTGGAGCAGGAACATGCACAGCTGCCTGGCAAACAAACATGTGGGTTTTTATTGACTCGAAGGAGGGGCTCTCCAGGGCTCCATGCTGCAAACCCACACATTTTTAATGTGTAGATGCCCCGTCTTCTGTGGAGACTCTCTGACTGCTCTGGCTGGAAAGGATTTATGCTAGCAATCACATACATTTTCATCTCTGAAATGGAGTAGACTGTACTGAGTGCGAGGCATTTAATTTTAAAAAGCATGAATCATAACCTTGCAGGGACACTACCATCAACAGGTTTAGCCCTATTTCCTCCTTCCTGTCCCTCCATTATTAAATAAATATATTAATTATGTCTTTTCACCTCAAAAAAAAAAACCAACAAAATAAAAAACCAGGAAACAAGATGCCTCCTTCATCCTGAAGAAATAAAACACAAGAAATACACTTTTGTGGCCATGGACTGAGTCTTTGTGCTTGGTACCGAGCTCAGCCTCCTGCTAAGCATCAAACACCACACATAGTGGAATTTCTCACACAGGTAAAACATTTCATATATCCCTGGTATAGAAAGCAAAATTATTTTGCTGCTGGAATCACTAACAGAGGGCCCACTTAGGTGATACACTGACCTCCTTCATTTTCATACAGCAGAATAAAGGTCTGAAATATAAAACCCTGAGGGTGAACTGGAAACGCTTCCTCCTCAGGTCTAGTAAATTTTTAATATGAACATAAAGCTCAGTGGTAGATCCTGCCCTTTTCTAAAATCAGCATTTTATATTATCAATATGAGAAGAGAGAAAAGAAGGAAAGAGAGCTCCAAAAGGATGCCTCAGATTTGGTCAGCGTGTACAACACTTGTGGTCTAACAGCACTCTTGGAACACAGGTGGGAGAAGTGTTAGATAACCTTAAACCTGAAAATATTCTTTTTTAGGTTTTTCTAGGAAGGGACAGAGGCTGACTCATCTCTCCCTTTCCCCATCTCCTGAAATAAAACCAGTTCTGGTTTTCCTTCCTTTCCTACTCCTGGCATTGTCTCACCCACCAGCCCTACCTCTGGGCAGAGGTGGGGACTCACCATGTCTCAAAAATGCCTGGCAACAAATTAATTCTTGAGAAGCATCTACACCTTTTCATATTTGTTTCAGTCCACTTCAAAATGAAAGCATACAATTTTCAAATATATTAGCAGTAGAAATTCTCTCTTCTTCATTTTGAAAAACTTTAATTTTTTTCCCCCTCCACAATTGGCTTAGAATTTTATATTACTCTGTGTCTTGGCTTTATTTGTAATAGTAGTTCACAATATTTTGACTGATATTTGCATGCCAAAAAAAGCAGCTGAAATAGTCTTTTGTTTTTATTTTGAAAACTAGTCTTACAGTGGCTGGCTGGCACATATAATTTCCTTTACTAGAAAACAGTATCTCCTAGACATGCTGGTAAATGCCACAGCTTGACACAATTGTACATGTTGTTAATAACAGCAATAACACAGTGATAGGAAATGATGCAAAAAATCATAAAAATAAATACAGCTCCGAAACGAACTTTGAGAAGCTTTTCAATTCACAGTTATTTCCCTCACGGGAAATTATGTAAAAATAAATACATTTTTCATACTCAATGTCTGTTGTGGCGAGACATTTCCTATCAGATCAGAATGGGGATCCCAGAAGGCAGCTGAGCTCGGTGTCCCAGGGCCACTCGTGGTCTGCCTTCTCTATGAGCTGCCAAGCTCTGCCTGGAGCCCAACTGCTCCGAGCCCAGCTGCCTTGGTGAGCAACAAGAAGGAAACTCCCAGCGGAGCTTTCCAAATGCCCCAAATCAATTTATAACCTTCCTGCTCCTCTCACAGTGCCCTGAGGCTGGGCTTTTGGAGATTAAACTGCAGCAATGGCTGCTCTTCCATCTGTGTAGATGAATTCTCCCTGCTCCCTACTCCCGTTTTTTTCATGGACAGTACCTGTCTGTCCTGTCCTCAAGGTATGAAGTTCCAACGCTGAACTAGACTGACATGGGATGAAGCCAGTGAGCAGAGATATTCCACATTTATCAGCCATCTCCAGCCTTCCACACACTCAATGAACGAAAAGTGCTCCCTTTCCTCTCTGTTTCACCCATGTTCACTGCAGGTTAAACCTCAGGGTAAAAGATATCAGGAAGCTTTTCCACAGAAACACTGCTGCTGCTCATCTGAGAGTTGTACTTCCCTGCTTCAGCTGGAAGAGCTTCACCAACATTGTCCAGGAATTGGTTTCCTCCAGGCATCTTTGTGTGCCTGACACGAGCTGTGGCTTACCTACATTGCTGATTACTTCTATAAAGAACTTGAAACTATAAAACGCTGACTCTTATCTCCAAGAAACTTAGACCATGTAACCGGTCCTCTTAAACTGCACCTGTCTGATTTTGCCTGCACCTCAGCTCATGTGGGAACCATGTCATGCTGGGGAGAAATCCTGAATCTCATGGGAGCAATCCTGATGCCTGAGGTAATCCATTCCCTCCTACGAAAATCATACCATGAGCATGGCTCTTCAGCAAGGTTAAACGTCACCCAACTTTGTTTTTGGAACAGAAATTTGGTCTTTCCGTAAGCAGTACTGCCCCTCCGAGATGGGCACATGGGATGTTCCCAGTGGCACATGGGAACATTCTCTCAGGCAGCATAGACCTTCGGACTTCAGCAAACACAAAGCGTTTTAAACTCTTGGATCAAAATAGCACTTCAACACTGGCATTTACGCCCAGTGAAATGTTTGCAAGGAGCAATCATAGCTTTGGGGCTGCAAGGCAAAATAATTAAAGCGGGAGGAGAAAACACTCTTTTAGCTTCCTGTTATGGAAGCTCCTCATTCCCTGATCACCCCAGCTTCCTTTATCCTCTGTACTTCTTCCAGTTTTCCTTCTTTGGTTTTGGACTGATGATCAGATGTGAAAATAAATTATTTTTCCCAATAAAATACACGGTTTATATCTAAGAAGATGTGGCTTCCTCGAATACTTACTTGAGGGGGGGGAGTGCTGAACTCTTCTCCACTAAAACCCAGGCACAGGCCCAGGCAAAACACAAAACTTTCCTAATATAGCAACAGAATCTTTTTGATAATCAGAACAGCTACTGCTTTACAAGCAGGGATGCCCTGAGTGGAGAGTGGCCCACAGACAAACCTGTGCTCTCTCATCTGCAAAGCCAAGATGGCAAAAAAAGATCTGGGGTAGGCAGAGATCCTTCCCTGGGATCAATCTCCCTCTCCTGAGACTGTCAGAGAAGCAAACGGATGCCCCTGTCTTAACACCAGGGCTCACAGTCTGCCCTGGTCCAGGAAGGGGAAATAGCAGCACAATTGCAAAAATAAACCCCTGGGAAAAAGCTGTTCAGTCCTCTGAGCTCAGAGAGGTTGGAAAATAATTTCATGTCAAAATACAAGTAGGGCAATAATTCCACATACATCAAATACAGGGAGGAACACCCTGAAAGGAAAGGCTAGAGACTTTCCCTCTTCACCGTGTCTGCAGACCTGGATTCCTGACCAGAGACTGCACGCTGGGTCTCTCGGGGTGCATGTTTCTTATTTAATCTTCTTCCTCTTTCTGATTGAAGGGAATAGCTGGGCCACGGCCATCATAAAACAGAATTATACAATTGTTTAGGTCGGAAAAGACCTCCAAGATCAGCAAATCCAACTGTTTACCCAGCACAGCCAACACCACCACTAAACCATGTCCCTAAATGCCGCATCTACATATCCATTAAACGCCTTCAGAGATAGTGACTCCATCACTGCCACGGACAGCCTGTTCCAGTGATTGACAACCATTTCTGTGAAGAAATCTTCACTAATATCCAATCTAAACTTCCCCTGATGTATCTTGAGGCCATTTCTTCTTGTCCTATTGCTTCTTACTTGGGAGAAACGACTGACACCCACCTAAAGCAGCTTCCTTTCAGGTAGTTTTAGAGAGCAAGAAGGCTTCCCCTGAGACTCCTTTCCTCCAGGCCAAACACACCCAGCTCCCTCAGCTGCTCTTTATAAGACTTGTGCTCCAGACTCTTCACCAGCTTCTTTTCCCTTCTCTGGACACGCTCCAGCACCTCAAAGTCTTTCTTGTGAGGGGCTCAAAACTGAGCACACAGTTTGAGATGCACCAGTACATTTCATCATCCAAAGGCTGCATCAGACCTCTGCACTGCGCATTGCTCATCCACCCACTCCCGCAAAGGATTCTTGTGTAAAAAAAACACCAAAACTCAACTTCCCCAAGGCAGTCATGTGTCACGGCAGCACACAGACTCCGTCACTGGTTCTGTTGCAGATGTGTCCCCATTCACTGGCACCCAGTCCACAGCACCCTCCAAGGCAGTATGAAATGCAGGAAAAGGAAAGAAAGTGCATCTGCCCCCACCTTCTCTGCAAGGGCAGGACATGACCCCAACCACAAGCTCAGGGACTTGCACTCGTGCTGCATTTACATTCCTTTGCTCCTATGATAATGGCATGGCCACACTCACCTTTCAATTTCTTCTTTCCAAATTTTAATCCAAATAGAGACATCCCAAAACTTTATTTTAGTCCAACTCCATGGAACTCCTGCAAGAGAAAAGAGAAGGCAATTCACAATACATAAAGCAGTACATACATGTAATTCTACGCTCAAAAAATGGGAGAAACAAACTCTTAAGCACTGTGGCCAACACCTACAGTTTATCATGTAGAATGCTTTAAAATACAAAACAATCTTAGGATTTCAGGTTGCACTGCATCAGTGGGCTGCCTTACCTTGGACATGCTGATCAATTCATCTCCTGACATGGCACAAAGAAGGGCCCAGTGGAGGAGAGACTGAAAAGGACATTCCCACTACATTGGCGCTATATGAAAATGCAAAATACACAGGCAGGGCTGTACTTAAGGTACAGAGGAACTGCGTGTCTACCCAGAGCAAGACCAGCCTCCTTGAAGAGGAGGAAGCAGCGGGAAGCACTGGTTTCCTGTAAATCCGCCTCTGCTCAACACATGCTGGCTCACACTGCTGTCCATTGCTGGTCATCCTGCATATTTGGGGAAAACTAGAATAAAATTTCTCCCTCACTGGCTGCAAACTACTTGGCCCGGAAGCCTAAAGCCAGGCACCAGAAATGCATTTAAGGCCCTGAATATATTCTGATAAGCAGAGAGGAATTGAGCATAAAAAAAAAAAAATCATGTCAAAACCGGGTGGTAGTGAAACCTTCAGTGTCCCAAACATCAGACAAGTTTATTTAAAGGATTTGAAGGCGATGTTGGTGCTGACAACCTAGAGGACCTGTGGACATGGGAAAAGTTGACACTGCTCTGTGACCAGGAGCCTGAATCAACAGCAACACTGAACCAGTTGCTTAAGTGGTCAGTGACCCAAGCTGAGACACTTAAGGGAGTCACAATCTATCTAGAACAAGTTTCCTAAGTGACAGAATGTAGTTTTTGCACTTTATCCTATGCTATCTGTTCAGAGCAAGGGTGCCTAAGGAGACAGGTATAGCAAATATATCATATTTTGGAAGCACACACATGTGAACACAGCCTGTGCCACTGCCCGAAGGCAAGCCTGACACAACACAACCAGTGCTAGCCTGGGCTTCATGTCTTTTCAGAAAATAAGGGTAAACTTAAAGGAAAACTCTCCAATCCTTGCATAGGATTGTATCTATCCTAATCTTTTGCGCAGATCTCTCCTCCAGATGCTATATTTAGCAGCTGCAGTTCAGTGAGTCTGAACTCAGTGAGGGGTTTGGAAGCCTCTCTGTGCCCACTCTACTTGGAAGAGGACCTTTTTCTATTCACTCAATCCAATTGTTTCTGCTCATGGTCACAAATTCTTTGGCAACACCTCTCCCCAAAATTTCTCTGCCTGTGAAGCCAAATCGCTTTAAGGTAAAACATGCAATGTCACAACCTAAAGCCTTCTCCACCCTGCTGACCAAACTTACTTTCCATCCCTGACCTCAGCCTATAACTTTCAACATATTTGTTCCATGTTTTAGAATTACTATTGTGTCCTACAAAATCCTACTAACTAGGACAGAGGGCTCCCCATAAGATGGTGGGAAGAGTGAGACACACTACCCACACACACAGAGGTGAAAACCTCAGATTTCCTGAAGCACCAGGAGCCACAGATCTGATAATCACTAATCTGGTAATCCTGGCAGCACAAGGATGCAAAAGGTTGACTGGTTTTAATCAGAATATTGATGATTACATGATCTATATGAACTCTGGATGTTCCTGTATTTGTGAAACTTTTTAGAAAAACAATAGTCACTGTTCACTGTCAGCACAAAAATTTAAAAGGTTAACTGGTTGTAATCATCATATTGATGATTACATGATCCATATGAACCCTGGATCTTCCTGTATTTTCCAAACATTTTAGAAAAACAATCTCCAGTTACCAAACCTTTCCCAGCTGCGGACTCAATTAACACAGCATATAATTTCAGCAGAGGGTGAAAAAAGGATGTTTATATTTTTGGTGGAGCAGAGAAGAGAAGGTGGTTTTAAGCCTTCTTTCAGCAGTAATAACACGAAACAAACAATAGACTTTCACGTCTTCCAAACAAAAACCTGAACCTCCCTTAAGCTCTGACACATGGCTTTTGTTAATTGCTGTGATTCTTTGAACCCTGGTTTCTGGTGGGACTATGGCGTGACAACAAGACTGAAACAATACACTGTTTTGATATGGGAGGCATGTAGTTCCCACAGCTTCTCAGTGCATTAAAATAGGATTGCACTCATTGAACATCTCCACTCAGCAGTAAATTTAATTTACCATCATGGCCAGCACAAATATCCTTACAGGCTTTCCATTCCCACAAAACTTTGCCTTTTAGGGCAGACATGGGAGATAACTTTGCCACATCCATTTTTACCTATTACATCTCCAGTTTGTCATTTCCACCACACAGACTTGGCATACGTGCTCACTTAGTTAAATCCCATGAGTTATGAATCCTTCCCAAGCTGACCTGATCCTTTAGGCAAAACTCAGTTCCTGGCTAGCCCAAACCACAACCTAATTTGAGAATGTGTCAGTATTCAATGGGCACACAGACGATGGTATTAATGGCTGGACACACCCCTATTGCATTGAGGTGTACCCTTTATTTTCATAATACTGCAAATATCTTCCTTTGCTGCTTTGTTATTGACTCATACATCTAATCCCCATATTTCTTTACTGAGGAAAGCCTCTCTCAAGCTGGCTGTAGCTTCTGTGTGAGGCTGCCTGCTCACACCCCCTCTGTGACAGAACACCATCACACCTCCACGTGTCTGTTTTCAGTCTGAGAGTTCATGGACCACCGGCTGCCAGTGTGAAAAAAAACACAAGCAATTAATGGTGAATTTGTCCCCTTTGGTGGAGCGACAGGTACTGCTCCCGTTTGTCTCACTTATCACAGCTTGTGCAGACAGATGTGCTCCTTTGGCTGACCTTGGCTCTCCCTGCCTTTCAGTCCCAGGTCTTCTTTCTTGGGTTATTTTAGGCTCTCAATTCTACCTGAAGGGTCCAACATCTTTGCGCTTGTATTTATCAACAATCTCCCTCAGGGTATATTTTTTTCCTTGCAGATTTCAGTTGTAATGAAAATTCATGCCCCTATTCAGTTTTCTTTAATTTTCTATTTCCCTTCCAAAATTGCAATAATGGGTCATCAGCCTCATATCACTGACATCCATTTTTCATGACAGTTTTAATTTCTGTTTGTGCTTTCTGGGAAAAAGAATGATCTCAAGGAAAAAAATTATATTTCATTTGTTGTGTAGCATTAAGTACTTCTCAAATGCTGGTAGGACAATTTCATAGCCTCCTTTTCCTGAATTAATTAAAAACTCAAAAACACACACAAAACATTCTATAGTCAGAAAAAGGCAATTTCCTGTTTGTCTTAATTTTCCCTGGCACCAGCCATAGTCAGGCAAAGTGAAGTACTGCTTCTGTCCCCTCTAGTTGCTTTCTACAGTCTGTGTCAGTCCTTCTGGACTCTTTGTTGTTGTTCCGTTTTCCACTTGATTGTTTTTTTATTTTCTTTATTTCTTTTTACCCCAGGTACTCTGCACTGTTCAATAATCACCTGGAGCTTTGAGTATCTGAGCAATCATGCAGGTCCAGCCCCTCAGATTAACAGGACACGTGTTGCTTCCCCATGTTTTCAGGGCCTATAGCAGAAATTATTTGAAGTTCAAATTCTCAGTTCCTCATTTATGGGGAACTGGGGGAATAAGCTACAAATAATTTATCCCCCTTCACCATGGAACCCCTTTGTACCTACAGGGCTCGGTGAACTGTCTCTCCTCTGCTCACACATCTACAAAGACAATCCACCTGCTTTATGGCTACCACAGCTTGATCGTGGGCTCTGAGTATTTCAATATCCACAGTGAGAAGCTGCTTTGTCAGGTCTTGACTAGGGAAGGGATGTTTTCTCACAAACCAGGTTCAGCCTTATTTAAGAGAGACAGAAGGGTCAAGGCAATCCCAAGTACAGACTGGGCAGAAAATGAGCAGAGAGCAGACCCGAAGAGAAGGGCTTGAGGGAACTGGTGGGTGACAAGATAAACATGAGCTGACCATGTGCACTCTCAGCCCAGAGAGCCAAACGTGTCCTGGGCTGCATCCAGAGCCCCGTGGGCAGCAGGGGAGGGAGGGGATTCTGCCCCTCTGCTCCGCTCTGCTGAGACCCACCTGGAGCACTGCATCAGCTCTGGGGTCCCTGCACAGGAGGGACAGGGACCTGCTGGAATGAGCACAGAGAGGCCACCAGGGTGATCAGAGGGATGGAGCACCTCTGCTGTGGAGGTTGAGAGAGTGGGAGTTGTTCAGCCTGGAGAAGGGAAGACTCTGGGCAGATCTTAGAGCCTGACAGAAGATTAGGAGATTTCAGGACTTAGAGAGGCTACCAGAGAGCTTGAGAGGTACCTTGGGCAAGGCAGGTAGTCACAGGACAAGGGGGAATGGCTTCAAACTGAAAGAGAGTAAGCTGAGATTAGATGTCAGGAAGAAATTCTTTACTGTGAGGGTGGTGAGGCCCTGGCACAGGTTGCCCAGAGAAGCTGTGGATGCCCCATCCCTGGAAACATTCTAAGTCAGGCTAGATGGGGCTCTGAACAACCTGGTCTAGTGGAAAGTGTCCCTGGCCATTGCAGGAGTGTTGAACTGATGATCTTTAAGGTCCTTTCCAAACCTAACCATTCCACGATTCAATGATTTGGCTTGAGACCACAACTGCAAAGTTCCTCATGCTTGAGGGACAAGTTGCAAAGAACTACAAGGAGGAATTTGTAGAGGTTCACTGAGGGCTATACTGCAAACTGGAGGTGGAGGGAGGCATTTCCCACCACCACAATCTCGAGTGGCAAAATGAGAAAAGACATGGCACGACCTGGGTAAATGTAGAGCAGATATTGTGGATGAAAAACACATCTCATTTCTTGGCCCTGTTTCTCCAGACAAAGCTATTTGATACATCAGGTTCAATGATAAATATGAATTAGAATATACTTGGTGCCTCTGCTCCTATCACTTCATTCCCAGACTCTGTGAAATGATCCATGTTAAATACAATCATTTTTGGAAGGGTTATTTTAATCCAGATCATGGGGTGTAGTTCAGTACAGACTGAAATTCCTGCCCAAGCAGTGGTTGTATCAGATCTGAGGGGGCAGCAAATTGTGCTGTAGTACGAGAAGCAAGCACCCAGAAATGAGGGGAATTAGTCAGAAGAACAGGATTTCTCCAGCCAGTTTTTCCACCAAATATCCTGTGGTATGTATGCACACAAAAGAAGTTTAAACAACGCTGTGCAGGTACAAATTCAGAAAGCATAAGGTTGGGGCTTTTAAAATTTGTGTTAGCTGATGTAATGATCGCGAATACCCGCAGGTCTTAGAATTCTATTATTTTTCAGGCTAAAGTACTAAATGTCCAACCAATAACTCAACATATGAGAAAGTAGATCCCAAGCACTGAGCATCGTGACAGAAGAGGTCGAAACCTTCTTGTGTTGCCCATTGCTCTTGGTGAAGTAATGATGTTAAATACCAGATCTAAGTCCCTAAATTTTGAACATGGATCACTTTGCACTGCATTTGGAGGCACAAGTGAGAAAATATTAAGGGTTTGAAGTACATTAGGTCCTCAGCCTCCCCATTTTCTCCATGCCTTTGTTGCCACGCGTTGTGGGCTAGAGCTGGACAGTCACGTTCACTCCCAGGTATTGCAAAGAAAGACATCACGGTGCAGTGTTTGCCAGGTAAGTGTTTGCTCTGGTAAGAGCAGCGTAAAGGCCTGGCACACCTGGCACAAACTGACCTTGTCGTGTGCCACACAAAGGTATGTTTGCCAAGGGGCCCCTTTGAAATACAGCAGTACCACCTGTTTCAGTCAAATTTGTCAAAATTTGGTTCCAAAGAGAACAATACATTTGCTTTTCCCCATCAAAAGCAGAAGCAAAAATTCACTGATCATCTTTTCGCACTGAAATACATTACTATTTGAATTTCTCCACCCCTCCTCACATCCTCTTCTGTTTGAATACCTCAAGAGCAAAACAGGGAATAGCTTGTGTTGTACCACTCCCTGCTCTGCAAACAGAGAAAGAGAGCTGCAGGGTGGACTACCAAAATGCATGTTTTGAATCCCAAAACTAGTCTTTTTCAGGACTAAAATCAGAATTGGCAGAATTAAACCCGGAATAAGTTTAAGGCACTGTAAATGGTCACTCTTGGCATCAGTTTACAAAAGGAGTGTAGGCTCTGGTTGAAATCTACCGACTCAGGGCGAAGAGCTTGAAAGTATCCCTGAAACCTCCCCGCTTTTTCCATACCTGAAGAGGTATCCTGGATGAGGTGAGCCAGCCCTACAGCTATTTTCTGGTGCTGTTCCAAGCTATATATGCAGAAAAACCATGAAACTATGCATTCCCACCCCTACACTCAAATGTGCCAATGCAATTAGCTGTAATTGCTGGGAAACAGGCTCAGTCTGTTATCTGCCACGTCTTAAAGTAATGATCCAACATCCTCCATCTGTCTTCATTAAAACACTCTTTAAACTGACACCAGGATGGCAGTCAAAAAACTGCATTCAGCTCCTTTGGGTGAGTTAGTGGCAAGGACGCTCAGGTTACGGATCAGCAGCAGTGGTGGAGCGGGTTCCCAAAGAGAAACGCAGGCTGATCCCTCCGAAACAAACAATAGCAGCTTCCCCGGGCGGCTGCTGCTGCTGCGGCTTGGAGTCATGCACAGCTCAGCTCACTCCACCCAGCTCGCCTGTAGGAAAAGCTCAACCCCGAGCGCTTTGATTAAGCTTCGCGAAACTCTCGGGTCTGGAAAAAGCCCCGCGAGTTTTCTGTCCCCCCCAAAACTGTCAGGGAGAGCGAGCGAGCGGAAGGAAAGCATTAAATCTTACCCTTGAAGGCTTGTAAAAGTCACAACAACAAAGTTGCTGCCCTCCATAGCACTCCGGTACACTCCTCTCTTCTCACTTACACACAGCTTTATCCCCTCCCAAGACCGGCGGCTCCTCTCGCAGTCGCAGCGCCAGGACATTCACCTAAGGACGCGAACCTTATCTGCGCTGTGACATGGGCATCTCAGGTCCTCTCCGACACCCTTAAAATCCACCGCTCCCTCGCTCGTCAGTGTCCCGGCAACTACACTTACTCCAAGTTCCCTACTTCTTACTTCAGTCACTGGGCTTGGCTCCTTGCCAAATTCTTTTTTTTTTTTTTTCCTTTCCCCTTTTCTTTTTTAATATTCTGTTTCCTGTAGATAGGGAGAGTGTAGTAGTAGCTCCCTTAAAAATAATATGCTTCAGCGCTGCAAACTGCGAAAAGAGTAAAGCAGAAAAGCAGAGCACTTAGGCTTGGGGAACCCCAAATAACTCCAGAGCCAACAGCTGCTCGCTTTACCTACCTCCTGCCGATGCGGAAGCTTTCAGAAAGAAAGCAAACGAGTCAAAGTGTCCAACATATCAAATTCCTTTCAAAAAGGATGAACTTGGGAAGGAATCCATTTCTTAGCAGCAGCCCCTCTCTCCGTGTCCCTAATGCTGGAGTCAGTCAGGACTCCTTAAACCCAGAGACACAGTCCTACAAGCTGATCCCAAGGCTCCACCTCACCCACTTTCCAAAGTTGTGAGCAGCAAAAACTCTACAGAGAAAAGCCTCATAGAGCACACTTGCATAACCCAACCACAGAGCTTCCTCCAGCCAGCCAGAGGATTGCTCCGGCGCCAAATTGCTTGCTCATCCCGAGAGCATGACCTTCCCTTGCCCTCTGGGACACCTGCCTGGCCTCACTGTGGTCACAGGGACCCTCCTCACCAGAACCCCCCAGCAGTCTCGTGAGCCTTCCAACCTTCCCACCTCTTTCCCCACCTTCAAGGAACAAAATATTTGCATTTTTTTCCCAAGTTTTGGGACCCTTCACAATATAGTGCCTTCCTATATGCCAGTCCCCTGGCATTTTACCTACCAGGTACTCTAATCTCCAGATCAAAACTGGGGCAACTGTAACTTTGATCCACTTATAGCTTCCCTGTACCTGTGAATTGCAATTATTTTTAAAGCACCATATTATTTATATAGTCATGTTCACAGTATGCCAGGAACATCTCCATTTATTGTGACAACAAAAGAAACTTTAACATTTCTATGTGTATTTTTTGTCTGGTTTTTTCCCTTCAACTTTTGAGTTTCCTACTGGGAAATTCATGAACACTGTTAAAATTAATTTCAAACCTACCCACTTGAATGCATTAATCAGCTGATTAATTATAGCAACACGAGAGTCAAGGCTTTGCCAAAGAGTATTTTCTAGAAAGTGAAATCCTCTGTAGTCCTGTCAAGAGGAAAGGTATGGAGGACTCTGGAAGCTGCAGTGGCAGTACTCCAGTGATCATGAAGGCTGAGATTGAGTGACAAGGAAGAGGACACTCAAGCCCCATAAGCAATTTCTGAAAGAAGAACAAGAGTCTTCCCTTTGCCATGATTCCGGAGATAGTCCAAGCTGCACCAATTTGAGACAATGTTTGCTGAATTGGCTTCCTAATTTGAACACACAGTATCCATACAAACAACCATCATGGGACATGACATAGGACTGATCTCCTCAAAAGCCAGGTCATTTTCAGATGATTTTGACCTTGAAAGCATCTAACTGCAGAAGAAATTCCCCCTGCACTAGCCATTTCTCATATTCTCACCACCCACACCTCATTTCAACAGCAACAGTCCCAGTATCACATTTTTTCCTGCAAGCAGAAGTACAAGGATCTGGATTAATTTCGGTCCTTCTACATATTTGGAGAACCCCTTCGTGTTGCCTCATTCTGGAGGTTTCCTCCTTCTTATAACTTTCATCTGCTTTTCTTCATAATATTTTAATATGTTGGTTGATGACGAATCATTCTACATTACTCCTACTTTCTTTGCTGCTGTATTTATACTTGCTTGTTCCCATTTTGACCTCGGCCACAGTCATATTTTCTTTCCTAGAGTTAGGTTTGTCTCCTTCCTTTGACATACAAGTGGCACCAACCATAAAGTCACCCAGCCTTGGGGCTTGTTTAGACTTTAAAATAGCTAAAAGTTTAGTAGGCTGTTTTGTTAATGATTTTTCTTGGCACTGAAATCCACCTCACATACGTTGGCCATGACTTTTTCCCTCAGCTTTGCTTTCCTTGTGGACTCCAGTGAACCTGCTCATGTAGTGAGGCTCAACACTCATGGAAGCACTCAGAAGAGCAGGAATGACTCAGGGTTATGAGCCCAGCTCTGGGTTCTCTTGTCCTTGCCTTATATTTTGTTTCCTGGACAGCATCCTCCCAAGCGCCACACATTTTGCATCCTCCTTTACAGATTTCCAAACGCTCCAGGGAGTGCTGCTGCCTGCACTGTCCCTTGTCAAAATTTCAGCTCCTGTATAAAGGGTATGCTCGGTGTCTGAGTGTCCCTTGCAGCCAGCGTGGTTTGGGCAGAGATTCAGCTGCAGCAAGGCAGCAGTGACTTGCCATGATCCACAGGGGTGGGAAGAAGTTAAATCTGTAGCTTTTCCAGTAAACGAGCTGTTTTCTTGGCCAGGCAGCCTCCTCCATACTGTGCTCCTTCGCCTTTGAATCCTCCGCTTTCCCAACTGCCCACTAGTCACAGAGGGTGACTAGAGTGGGGTGGATTTAAACCCATGCCGTTAAGAGCTTATCCTAGGACTGTATCTGCAAAAATGACTGCCAGTCATTCAGCCTCTGCAGCATCTCAGCTGTGATCAAGATGCAAAACTGAAGCCTCACTGACACTGTTTTAAGGGGTGCCCTCAGCCCACTGTCCAGATCAGATTCTTTCTCCCTCCAAACAGCAAAGCTGACAGAGCAGAGGATCCTCTCTGGAGCACCCAGAACCCAAACCTAGTAAGGCTTTGAATGTCTTAATACACCTTGAGTACCTGCAGAGAACTAGAGGGTAGGAGAGAGGCACACATTGGAGCATCCCACAATGTAGGCTTAAACCAAATGTCAGGCCTTGCCAGAATCCTTCCCTATGACAATGCCATTTTTAAAATTACTGTCATCTTGGTGCTTTCCCAACAATCCAGTGTGGTTCACAAGGAGCACTGATGGTCTTTGCTTTCCCTTACAGTCTTGCAGCTGCGCTCTGCCCTTCCTGGCACTTGACCTGCTCTACCACAGCTGGTACCACCCTGTATAGAAGCAGCTGTGGCTGATGAGCCAAGCTGGGCTCCTCGCATGCCCAGAGACAGTGCAATTTCCTGGGATCATTTCCACCCACCCAACCTCATCTCCCATCTCCCAGAACAGCACAAGTGCATTGCTCATCCTAACCGTGCTGGTCACTATTCCAGAAAAGCCTCTCTACATGACACTGGAAGGCTTCCTCACACACCCCCAAGGGCCAGCCTTAGATGGCTGAATCTCCTCCCACAGCCTGGGCTTTCCTTGTCCCAGCTTTCCCCACTAGTCCTGACCAGTGCGTAGCTCCTTGCTTTGGGAGGGATAAGGAGCCTATTTCACTGTGGGGACCCCTGGAACATCTGTTTTTATGAGCACCTGCAAGGGATCAGATGGCCACCTTGTCCCAAGTGGCTTTCCTATGAGAGACTTTCTGTATCCTCTTGCTGTCAAGAGTCAGTGTAGGATGCATGAGAGATACAGGACTGAAAGGAAAAATTGGGACATTATTGTCCACCCCTTAGATATGAGGGGACTGTTTTAAAAATAGAGTGTAAGGAGAACATCCAAGTTGTAAATTGCTGTAGTCCAGGGAACATCAGCACAATCATAAAGTGACTAGTGAAAGACCAAGGGTCCCAAAACATACTGTATCACACGTGAAGTGCACTGGCAGTGTCCTTGATCCCTGTGGAGGATGTGGCGGATCTGTCCTACTGGCAGCAGAAAGCACAGCACAGCTCTGCAGAGGAAGGGAGAATGAAATCCTACATGTTCCTGCTATCATGACCTGCCCGTGGGTGGAAAATGAAATGGGCAGAGGAAGGCAATGCCATGAAGTGACCATTCACTAGGGCTGTCCTTGCTACTCTGAGCTGCTCTGCTCAACTCATGTGATCGCTCCTCCAAGGAATTCCAAAGTACCTCAATTTGAAAGGATGCTCTGGATTCCTACCTCTGTGCATCCATCTGTCTAGGTATAATCTGAGCTGTGCAGCTCTACCACTGCAGGTTCATGCAGAAGTATTCCCGCATTTCACCAGTTGCTCCAGAAGCTGTGAGATGTCCCTGTACACACCACACGGAAAGGGTCAGAAAATAGCTTCTGTGAGTGTGTGGAAAAACAGGAGTCATACTGACCAGGATATGGTGGAGTGCCACTTACCTGCAGCAGGGGAGGAAGGATGCATGGCTAGAGATGCCTTTTCTCCACCAACACCCCTTGCCCAATATTCCAAGCCTTTAACAACGGCCAGCTAAGGAAAACCATGAGAAATCAACAAAGGCCCAGATTCAGGTCTTTAAAAAGAAAGAAACAACTTGCTCAGGCAACTATTGACCTCATCTTCCTGGCACCAAAACCTGCAAATGTGATACCATCTGATGTTTTAAAACAGAAATTGAAATAGTGTCTCTCTGTTGTTGCCTTTGCAGCCCATAGGAAATGCAGCAGAGCTGACAACATTTTGGTCAAAGAGCTTTCATCCAGGTTACTTTGAACTAATTAACCTGCCCTCAGATTACACTGAAGGGCAGACAGAACTGCAGAAGAAAGTCAATTCTGCAGGGAACAAGGCCCAAGGCTAATTCATTTCTGAGTCTAGTTCCCACCAGATTTGGGATCTTCTGTTCACAAACTTCCTTCTGGCCAAAAATTTCACTGCTCTGGTAGGGAAGAGGCTGTTGCAAGGGAAGAAGTCTCCTGGGTGCCTGAAATATTTGCTGTGATCCCATGAGAAACTTGGTGATTTGATGGACGCAGATATTGGTGGAAGCTGATGGAAATCCACCTGTCTCAGTATCATGTTCCTGGAGTAAAAATCTGTGTCTCTTCCTTTGCCAACAACACTGCATGTGCCTGACTGCACCAGCAAAGGACAGGGATTAATCAGCTCCTGCAGCAAACCCCAGAGGTGTCCACACTGTGTTTAACACATATTTCCTAATCATCACCAGTGAAAAAGAGGAGAATCCCAGGGGGATACTTGGGAGGGCTTGTTAAAAGCTAATCACACCAATGTGAATAGAAAAAAAAAAAAATCAATAGCTGAGGGCAAAGCGGCAGCCCAGCTTATAAGAGCCTCTGAGGAGAGCGCCCTTTGTAACAGGGATGTTGCACAAGGCCCAGGGCTGCTGTTGGCAAGGCAGTAGCTGCCACAAACACATTTGCTGTGCCTGGTGATCCTTCAGAAGCTGTCACATGGCTACTCCCCTGATACACATCAAAAAATCCAGCTCAAACCACTGAGGAATCAGGATGCCTCTCAGCTAGACCCCTGGTTGAACACACAGAAGAAATCCAACCCACGCCAAACCTCCACGTTTTGGAGAGTCTTCCCACAATCTTCCACACTTTTCTGCATTAGGTATGTGTGGAAAGGATGGGAAATCCCCGGGTATGTATGGGGAAGATCGCTTCTGCATTCCCTAAAGCATCAGCCAAGAGATCTGGGAGTTACTTCAAGTCCTTCATAGTTTTCATTACATATTGCTCTGACAGTGAATTATCCAACCCATGAAAGACTTAATGGTGTTCTGAGAGAATTCCTGTAAATATCATGTCACATCCATTATTCTCATAGGCACTTTAACCATAATTCCAAATTAAACATACGGTAGGCATATATATCTATACTGTCTGTTTTCCAGGTTAAAATCATATCTATCCTGCCAGGAAAAATATAGAGGCAACTTGCTGCCTTCCATGAAATTGCCCCTATTATCATTGATATCCCTAGTATCAATGATCTTTTGTATATTTTATGGTATTATTTACTGAATTAAGTGTTCAAGGTCCAGCTAGATAGGCCTGGTCTAGTGGAAGGTGTTCTGTCCACAGCAGTGGGTTGGAGCTAAGATGATCTTTAAGGTCCCTTCAATCCAAATCATTCTACGATTCTATAATTAGGTCCTTATAATATTATAGCTTTTGATGGCTAGATGTTGATAAGCTGGCCCACTTGAGAAGGGTCAGAGGGCCTTGGGCGTCTCTGACTGATGTTCACATTAGGGATGTGCAGCAGGACCAGCATTCCATGAGTCCATGATCCCAAAAGGAGATGTGAGCACACAGGAGTATAATACTGTAGTGCTACAATAATTTGTACTGCTGATATCTGGGACTGAGTGACTTCTTGACCTGTCAGAACTCAAGTTCTGTGAACTCTGAGAAGAGCAAGGACCACCAGCGCGGTGGAAAAGGAGCATGGTCAGGAAGAAAAATAGCCGTCATAAAAAAATAGCTGTCACAAGACCCAGGGAACCTAATGTATAGACAAGAGAGAACTTGTCTCCCCTCTGAAACATTAAACTTTGGATAATTAAGCAATGATCTAAAATATCTGCGCTAATGCCATATGACATAAATAGGCACAAACCAATTTATTTCCCTGGACATTTCCCCAACAAAACTGCATGACATTTTAATCAACAGTTTGCACTTCAAATTGCAGCACCACTTTGGCAGTAAATAAGCCATATATATCCACAGCTCTGCCGAACGGCCACAGCACATGCCAGGTCCCAGCCCTGCCAGCCTTTGCTTTTATTCAGTGCAGGTTTGATTTATGTTATATTGTTCCTGCATCTGTTCTCCAGGTATTTAACACAAGTGCATGTTCCTTTGCACTTGCATGGCTGAGAGCAAAGACCTGCATTATTCCCATCTCCATGCATGTGGACAGTCAGCGTTTAGGCAGTGAATTCCTGTTAACTGGGACAGAAGTTGTGGATGTGAATCCCTCTGCAGCCATATGAAAGAGAGGAACAACCTGGGGCCTTCAGGATGTGATGTTAAGAGTTACAGAGGGCATGCTCTTCTCCCAGCATTTCAGGAGAACCTGAAGAATGCAGCAGCAACAAAGTTGGTGATAAATGTGCCACGTACACAACCACCAGGATGCTGGGGTGTAGCTCATTTGAGGTTAATCACTGCCATTTCTGCTGTTGGGGTATGATGCAGCATCACAGAAGATCCCTCTAAAATCAAGGAGATACATGAAAATGGAGGCAGGTATTTAAATCAAACGCCCTATTCCCAGTGTTAAAATTTGTCGTACCACTTCTGGTTTTTATGTGCTGCTTAAGAGTTAAATAAATTGTAGGCCCCACAAGAAGAGACAGCATTTGCTGTTTCTGATAGAGTGATGAAGGTTTTGTTGGTGTATCTCCAGAAGGCAGAGACACACAGCCTCAAGCTGGTAATGTGCTAATGAAGATACACAACAAAAAAACCATAATCAGAGACTCTGGGACTAAAGGGAATGAAGTATGGTTTCACAGTACCATGCAGCACCAAATGCCTAGTCAGGAGAAAGAAAGAAAGTAGTTTTCTTAATAACGAAGTAAAAAAACCCCACAAAACCCATGGCCCTTTATGTTGGTGTGTCATTAAAGCATAAAAGCTCAATAATTTTTGGTGCCTCCTCCCCACAAGGAGGATAATCTTTAGATAATCACAGGATATCCCAGCTTAAAATAATAGAAAGAGAGGTGGAAACTGCATGAGGATTAGTGTAGACAATGAGAAAATGTCCTCTTAAGCAAAATCTTCAGGGTGTGTTTTGTTATTTTAGGTTATTTTTGTGCTGTGTTCCATTATTTCCAAATCTGCATTTTAAACTTTCTTAGCAGCCTTTCAACACGTAAAGGGAATCTGCAAGAAGACTGGGGAGGGACTTTTGACAAAGCCATGCAGTGATAGGACCAGTGGGAACGGCTTTAAGTTGAAAGAGAGTAGGTTTAGATTACATATTAGGAAGAATTATTACTGAGAGGGTGGTTATACACTGGCACAGGTTTCCCAGAGAAGCTGTGGTGGTCCCATCCCTGCAAGCGTGCAAAGCCAGGCTGGGTGGGGCTTTGAGCATCCTGGTATGGTGGCAGGTGTCCCTGCTCATGGTAGGGGGCCTGGAAAAAAATGATTTGACGGTCCCTTCCAACCTAACCCATTCTGTCATTCTATGATTATAACCTTGAATCTTGGCAAAGACAACATATTCGTCATTCCAGATGTGTCACAACTCAAAAACAGAGCTCTGCACTACTCTGCCTGTGGCCCAGCTCTTCATTGGGCTGCTGGTACCCCCTGTGCCCAGCTGCCCATATAACTGCTTGGGCTGGTTTGACAGCAAATATTCACAGGGCTTGAGTTAAGCAGAAATGTCTTCTAAGGACTGTTAGTGTCTGGCCAAGTTCCCTGGGTGAAGCCAAGTACTAGAAAACACATGTAATCCCTAAAGACTTTGTAAAGATGGTGTAATCAGAACAGAATAAATGCTTTGTGTCAGTAAATGAAAGCCATAATTTCTCTTCAGAAAGCAAGATTGGATTAGCTCTGGGGATGAGCATGGTACAGAGATGTAAACAGGTCAGACAAAGGTCTGAGTGTTTCTTTGGATGCCATCTGCTTAACAGGTGGTGTCTGCCCAGGCAAGGACTTGAATTTTTTCCTACCATCAGATTGCTGTTTTGGCCATAGGAGGAAAAAAACAGCATTAAACATAAAGGGGTAGTTAAAGGCAGTGCCCCAAGTGAGTTTGCAGAGCATATTTGGGAAGAGTGTATTTACACTAGTCCAGCAAAAAAATGCTGAGAAAAAAATGCTGTTTGTAAACCAAATAAAGGAAAGCACATTTGCCTGGCCAGATGACCTGCAGCGCAACTTTGCAGCCAGGGTTGATCAGAAATGAAACTCGTGACAATCCAGAGAATTACAATCTCTGGCAAGCTCACAAAGTCAAAAGTAGTGTCTGGTGTCCAGCTGGAGCTGGAAAATCTCTCTGGCACGTGGTGAAGTTATGCTTCACATGGCTATACCTTGAGACTCCCAAAAATGCTTGGGACATGAGACAACCATGCCAGTGAGGCATGAAATTTAAATAGACCAAAGTGTATATTGCTTCATTAATCAATATCTGATGTAGTGGAAAGTTTTTGGATGGATGGTTTCTTGAAAACTTATTTTAGTCTGCAGCTGATCTTGCAAGTGTTCTACAATTTTGTTCAGGTTTTTTGTTTGTGTTTCAACTCTTTTGTTTGTTAAGGAAATAAGAAGAGCTCTCTGTGGAGGCTCTTACATCACTTGAAGGGGAAGAGTCAAAGAAAGAAGGAATGCACTTACGGAGCTGTGAAGGCCAGGCAGCAGAGGGAAAAGGATTCACTTTAGGAGCATATCAGAATGAAGAGAAACAGCCCTAGAATCAGACATAAATTGAAAGACAAACCCATTGCTTGGTGAATATAGAAGTAAGAAAGAGCACTGGAAACCAGTGGAATTAATATGGGATGTCTGTGCTTGTGGGCAGAAGATCCTAGAGGTTCCCGAAACGTATCTAGGAAGTCTGACACAGGCAGTGCGGCATCAACTGATCTTGCATCAGATAGAACTGGAGAGGATGTTAATTGGAATAGTCATGGTTTGCAGTCCCACAAATAAACATAAATCAGCATCAGTTTCAGTTTACGCTCACATGACAGTTCCTACAAACCACAGCAGCTCAGGAACAGATAGATACACATCACTTTGGATGGCTTTGCTGTGGGGGAACACCCATCCCAAACAGTACAGATACAGAGCCTTTGGGAAAAAAACCCTCCGAGGACATGGCTCCAAGGGCAGAGGGGTCTAGAGGACAAGGGAGAGCAATCCTAATTGGAATGCGAGACATCACTCCCTTGCAAACATGCATAAATTAAGCAAACCCATTGTTCTGACTCTCCTCAGACCTGTACCGGTATCTTTTGTACTCTTGTAAAGCGAAGTCTGTACATTTAAGATGGAAAAGTAAATCAGGCCCTGTTTGTCCAAGTAGTGAAAGGGCAGGTGGGTTATGCACTGGCAACATTTCCAATGACAACAAGAGTATAAATTGCACATCTCTTACTGGAGGGCAGGGGAAAGCAAGTGGAGGTCTTAAACTAGTAGGTAATCCAGATTCCCACTGAAATTGCAAACTGCAGTAGCTGCATATCCCAATAAACTCAGACTCACAAGAAGAACGGAGCAGGAAGGAAGGAATGGATGAGAGAGTAACTGAATCACCTATGGAGGCAGGCAGGGAGCTGCACAGGCCCCTGGAGTAAGTCAGGGGAAGGGAAAAGTAGTTTTTTCTATCGATGGATCACAGCCCTTTCTACAGCCCTTTCACTGCTCCTGCTTGGGCTATGGCATGAGAAGCACTGGCAAAATCAAAACATTCCACCTTTAAATTGTGAAAATCAGATTTAAATATCTAAATATAGATGTAGATTAGATACAGATCTACAGACAGCAGAACAGAACTCACCTCATTGGCCTTTCCTGCCATGTGAGTCTCAGCAACTCAGGTGGGTTTTCCTCCTTACCTCTACACCACTTCACACGCGTGCAAGAACCTAATCCTGCTCCTCCTGCAGCCAGGGCTGAGCACATGGAAACCTTTATGGGTTGCAGACTGGACCCCCGGGTGTGAGGGACAGGACAGCTACCCAGACTAAACACTGCCAATCTAACTGTGTGGAAGGTGAGTCTCCACTGAGCACAGTGTCCCTCTAACACAGACAGCTCACTGCCTGCTCATAACCCAGGGATCTGTCTTCTCCCATAGAGATTAACTATTCCCAGTGAAACTGGGAGTGTGTTTCCCGGCTGATTTGAAGGGAGCTATACTGTCTCCAAACAGCATGATTTACTGTGATACCAGCAAATTAGCCTACATCTTTGTTTCCTTCCTTCCTTCCAGTGATTTTCATTTTGCTTAAGCCTGGAATAGTGACTTTCAGTAATTCAAAACTGTGTGTAGGTCATGAATACACTAACACTTAGAACCAAAGCTAAAGTGCAGTAAGTCACACATTTGGCTAAATAGAGATCCACAGGGAGCTTTTATCACTAAGAAAAATAAGCCATCCACTGGAAAGGAAGTAAACAGTTACTTTAGTACTGTGAATTGCAGTGTTACCTTCCTCTGATGCTTTGCGACCAAGTTAATGCTGAGAAATTAAGAGAGTGCCTCATATCACCAATAGTACAGCCTTAACCTTTGCTTTCAATTCTGCTTTTGAAGTAATTTAACATTTGCAGAGTTAGGGCTGCAAGTTCATTTTAGCTAAAACAAAAAGGTTCCTTCCCCCATGGCCTCACTTAGCAAAATCTCCCACTGGCTTTCATGGGACTTCTTTTGCCTGTGTCAGGATACCTGAATAGTCATGGGCAGAGAGAGAAGGGCGATGCTTTGTGGTGAAAATCCTCCTTCAGCACATTCTAAACTGTCTTACCCCTGGGATGAGAGTCAAAATAGTGCCAGATGTGAGGAAACATCAGAGGACTTTGTATGTCAGATGAGCAAGGATTTGGGGGCAAAGGGGTGATTTTTCTCAGTAGCACAGAAGATAGTTTGGATGTATTTCCTCTAGGAAAGACTTTGCAAAGTCTCTGGGCATCCACGAGTTGGCATTACCCTTTTGCAGTGTGTCACACACTGCCTTAATGAAACAAAAATAACTAAGCTAAGAAAAGACTGTCCAGGAGAATCCTAACACTGTGATTTCTATATAAGGGTCTCAAACAAGTGGTGCAAATGCTTCATCCCAGTCTCATACCCTCCAGTTTTAAAGGCAGTGAGACCATTTACCACTTAGCACACCACAGGCCAGAAAACAACTTGCTAATTGGCCCATGTACCAGTTTGAGGGAGGGCACATCTCCACGAGAAAAAATCAGTTACTTCATGATGGAGGCCTGTGTTTCATCATGTGTTTATTGTTAAATTAAAATGCAATTGCCAGTAATGATGATAGGGAGAACTCAGAGCACCTTCCACAGAGAAGAAGGCCAGCTCTCCCTTCAAAAATCTATACGGGGAGAGAAGAGGGGCCTGTATCCAAAGCCAGTAAAATGGACATGTACTTCCCTCTGACTTCGGAGAGTTTTGCCAAAGCCACGCTGCAGTGACCCCAGCTTGCTCTACCTTTGTGTGCTGCTGACACTCTGGGGCTGGCACTACGAACAGAAGAAAACTCTGACACCGGGCTCACTATTGAGAAACAACATTTACAGATGCAGTAATAGCCCAGTATGGGGAGGGGGAAAAAAGGGGGAAAAAAAAAAAGAAAAAGGATTGCTCAGTAAAATCTAGCTGAAATCTGGGCTTCAATGCAAGTTTTGTCTCAGAAGAAAAAATAAAGAAATAAAGAAATAGAGAAATAAAGAAATAAAGAAATAAAGAAATCGCCCCACCTGGCTGCTCTGTGCCCTCTCTCCAATCGGGAGCTGTTTGTCACGACGAGCAGAGGGATGCCTTTCAGCACCATGCAAAGAGCCGCAGCCTCTCCGGAGCTCCCGGGACGGTTCCCCCGCAGAGCTTCTCCCCAGCCCTCGGGAGGTCAATCCGGCGGGGGAACACCACGTTTCCCAGGATCTAAACCCGGGCAGGGGCAGGCTGAAGGCGACCCAGGAGTCTGGGGATGTCCCGGTGCGCTCCGTTCCCTCGATAAGGGGAAAGGCAAAGTTCCCGGGGCTGGGGTTGGAACGTGGCACGGCGCGGCACTGAGTAAATAAAAACCGAGCGATCCTTGGACTCGGGTGTGACACCAGGTATTGCAAAGGTTTGTGCACCGCCGGCAGAACTCTGCATTTCGTCTGGGAGAAATGCAGCCTAAAAACCCCGCGGTGTGCCCTGCAGCAGCGAGACCTTGAGCTCAACTTTTGGCACTCCGGCGGATTCGAACTCTTGGACAGCTCTCAGATTCCTGGAGAATTCCGACGGCAAAATATATTCTTTCCTACAGCTCAGGCGTTTCACTGCCTCCCATAAGGACGTATAAAATGCATGCAACTTCTGTGGGAGAGTTGCTTGCTTGGAGAGTTTTATGGCGCCAAGTACAACAGGATCCTGATTCACTTTTCTGGATTCCATGGTTATGAGAAAAAAACATGTAGGTTCAGCTTTTGACACAGTTTTTTTGGTTTGTCTTTCTTTTTTTTTTTTTTTTTTGTTTCAATGCCCTCTTCAGACTAAATAAAAGGTTTACAAAGATAAGTCTGAGATAGAGAAGAGACAGAACTAATCTAAAAAAGCCACCTAAATACAATGCTGATAGGGTGAAATATGAAAACTTGTGATAAAATTTAATTGTCTGAGTAATGACATTTATCTGCAACACCGGTATTGCATACTTTTCTACAGTTTGATAATGCAAAATTCCAGTGCTAATTCACAAGTTTTGATTTGCTTCTCTAAGGTCTTTTGCTGCCTACTTTTAGGTTTAGTGACACCTTCTGCCTGAAAAATTCCAAACTACTGTCAGGTTTAAAGAGATAAAGATTTTTATTCAAAGAAACTTTTTTTTTTTTTTTAACATTCCTTGAAATATGCTAAATTATTGAAGCAAAATCTCTTCTAAAAGGTAATTCACACCTCCTTAACCACCTTATCTCTTCAGGGTTTTTTTGTTCTGCCTGTTCTTGGTTAATGAAAAGAGATTCATCAGTACCACCGTTCCCTGCAGCCTTTTTCAAAAGAAATCTATTCTTTGGCTTTCCGTGCAGCAGATGGGATTGCAAACACAGCAGTGAAAGCTTACAATTTTATATAAAGATCTCGCAGTAGATTACAGGCCATGGTTATGACTAACAGGGTCATGTGGACATGACCTAAAGAAGGAAGGATAACAGCTCGAGCAGCACTGAAATGAGATTCAAACCCCCTCTCACATCTGTGATAGATCCTGAACGAGTCAGTAAATGCTGCTGTGCTTCTATTTCCTTATTCATAAAAGGGAATAATAATTCCTCACTTCATCAAGAGACCAAGGAGGAGACATTGGCAACTGCAAGGTGTTCTCAGAACATGAGAATTTCTAAGTCTCTTTCATGTAACAAAGGCAGAGGCTGTCCCAAAGTCCTCTTAAACAAACTTTTTTCCCCCCCCAGAACGGGAATAATCACATTTCTGTGCAGTACAAACGAATAAGCTCTTTTTCTGTTTACTTTCCAGTTCTTGTATTGGTTCATGATACTATAATTGAAACAGAAGGTCTTCCTAAGGAAAAAAGGTGCCACAGAGTGCAACAGAAATATGACAGCCACTCCTGTTAGCATTTTGCCTCCAAGCACTATAGCTATGAGTCAGCGAGCTGATAGAAAGACTTTTTACAAAACGTTCAAAATTAGTCTTGGAGAATACACAAAATTACAATTCTTTCCTGTCTTTGCTGTGTTGGTCACTAAAGTAAAAATAACTTCAAATTAACAATGGTTAACAATTTGGAGCTGAGAGTACAGCTTTAGATTAAAGTTCTTGTAGCATGAGAACTCCCTTTGTTTGGAGTTAAAAAGCTACTGTTTAAGAATGATGCAATTTTTAAGGGAAAAAAGAAAGACATGCTGCTGCCTGATAGAAAGCCGTGTTGCAAGAACTACTTGCATTATCTTATCTTCCCTTAATGACCTTCAGCACTTTTCCAGAAGATTACTTCCAGAGGAGTTCTTTCAAAAGCTGTTGTCCCCTTCGCAAAACACAATGTTTTGGGGAGCATTTCCCCTTTCTCCCATTTGTGGACTCTGTGTCACACCAATAACCTCTTTTTCTCATGCTCTGTGAATTCAGTGTCTGTTCAGAGCTGCTGAGGGAGTTTTTTCACCCTCAGTTTCAGCTTTAGAAATATCCTGCTGTGCTGTAGCTTCCTCCCGTAGCTGTCATGTGCTGGGAAAGAGGCATGGCATTGGATAGACCTCTCGTGATTTCTTACCGGCACTCATGCTGCCAGAAACAAGCACACCAGACATCCTGGAATTGGGAAATTTGGAATGGCACTGTAACAGTGAGGTGTATCTTAGTTAGCCAGGAGTTTTTGACCCTTTAAAATTTTTGTAGCAACTATGTTTGATTAGTTAAGGAATGTTTGACTGTGATTTTAGCTGGTTTGATTTAGAATCTGTGTTGGCCGAGTGTCTGTAGAAAACCCTGAGAAAGAACCTCACCGCACCTGCAGAAAGTAATGTCATGGATCCATACACCTTAGAGAACTTAATAGCTGAGGAACAAAATTCAGTGAAGAATTGTTTAATGGTTATCATATAACTAGAGATTAATTAGATGTCATGGAATGAGAAAGGTATCTTGAGAAAGTTAAGGAGTCGAAGGCCTATACACCCCAGAAAACTTGATTAATACATTGCAGGTGCAGTAAGGGAGCCACTTCATAGGCTTGTACAGCCCCAAAAACTTAATCAATAGTAATGGTCTAACCAGGACAGCAAATTTAATAAAGCACTGTTTAGCTGGATAAAACGTGGGTTATCCATTAAACAAAGATACATGGGATATTCTGGTAGTAATTAAAAGAAACAAAATACCTATACCATGACATAATAAATTGGGTGGACTTTTGGGAGAGTCTATAAAAAAAACTAAGATGTTACAGTGCATATAAATATCTGAAAATTGTTTTTTTAAACATGTTTATGGCAAATAAATTCCCATTATGTTCCCAGTTTTGACTTGAAATTTTTATTAGGAATGTTTGTCTAACAGCTATTTGCTGTTAGATTTAAAACTTACGGTTTCAACTGATAGAGGAAGCAGCAGGTATTTGGGTTTGCCCTTCTGCATCTCCAAGAAGGATAAAATCTAGTGGAAGAACAGGTCCTGAAACACAGGTGCATTCATCAGCTGCACCGTTTCATTTTAGACAAGGACAATCCTTACTTCTTTCTCTAGGTCTTGCCATGCCAGCCACAAAGACCATAAAGGTCATCAGATACACATAACTAAGTATCTAAGAATGAGTATTGGTTGGCTGGGGAGGAAAATGGACACTTCGATTTAAGGACACCAGACCTCAGACTGGCTTGGCACAGCACTTCTTGTGAACAAAGAGAGATTTCTACAACCATCAGGGCAGTTTCATAGGATACCCGTTTCAACACAAAACCCACCCCCAGAAGGTTCTATTTGCTGCCGTCATCAGACTGGAAGCTGATTTGGGGGGGAAAATAACAAAGTGCATTTTTTTTGATCGTTCCCCTTAAACACTGGGAAATGATCTCACAGGGATTGAGGGGAGTTGCCCTGGGAAGGTGACACAGCTGACAGCGCAGCTGAGGTGCCTTTGCACCAATGCTCATGGCATGGGCAACCAGCTGGAGGAAGTGGAAGCCACTGTGCTGCTGGAAAGCTCTGACCTTGTTGCCATTCCTGAAACTTGGTGGGACAAACCCCATGACCGGAGTGCGGCTATCGATGGCTGCTCAGAAGGGACAGGGCAGGAAAGAGAGGCAGGGGGCTGCCGTCTGCAGCAAGATGTGGATCGAGCACAAAGATCTGTCTTTGAAGAACAGTCACGAGCAAGCTGAATGCCTGTGGGTAAGAAGCAGAGACCAAGAAAACAAAGGGAACCTTGTGGCTGGTGTTTACTGCAGGCCCCGGACCAAGGGGAGCCTATTGGCAAAGCCTTCTTGCTCCAGCTATGGGAAGCATTAAACTGCCAGGCTCTTGGCCTGCTGGGGGACTTCAAGCTCCCCAGCATCTGCTGGAAAAGTAGCACAGAGAGCTGTAGGCAATCCAGGAGTCTCCTGGAATGGAGGATAACTTCTTGAGCCAGGTGATAGACAGCCCTGCTAGAGGAGATGCTATTGGATCTGATGGTCACTCGTGGACAAGACAACTGGGGACATGAGGCAGCCTGGGCTGCAGTGACCCTGCATGTATGGAGTTTTAGTCCTGAGGGATGTGGGTCAGGTAAGGAATGAAGTTAGGACCCTTAACTTTAGGAAAGCAGAGCTCCAGCTCTTTAGGGAAATCCCCTGGGACAATGCCTGCAGGGACAAAGGATTGGAACAGAGCTGTCAGATCTTTAAAGACATCTCCCATAGAGCACAAGGGCTAGCAATCCCCAGGAGCACAAAGTCAGGCAAGGCAGGCAAGAGACTGGCATGGCTGAGGAGGGAACTGCTGGTCAAACTAAAGGGAAAGAAAATGCACAGGCAGTTGACACGAGGGGAGAGGAGCTGGGAAGAGTATGGAGACAAAGGACATTTTTGCAGGGATGGAGTAGGGAAGGCCAAGGCAGAGCTGGAACTGAACATGGCAAGGCATGAAGAGAAGAGCAGGAAGGGCTTCTACAGCTATGTTAACCAGAAGAGGAAGGTCAAAGAAGATGCAACAGCCCTGATGTCCCATGTGCCCCCTTGACCTGGACAAGCTCAAGGATGGGGTCCATGGGAATATCTTAAGGTTTAATAAAACCAAGTGCAAGACCCTGCACCTGATTTGGGCACCCCCGGTATCAGCACAGGCTGGGCATGGACAGAGCGAGAGCAGCCCTGCCCAGAAGGACTTGGGGCTGCTGTGGGTGAGAGGCTGGACATGCCCCGGCCATGGCACTCCCAGCCCAGAGAGCCAAACGTGTCCTGGGCTGCATCCAGAGCCCCGTGGGCAGCAGGGGAGGGAGGGGATTCTGCCCCTCTGCTCCGCTCTGCTGAGACCCACCTGGAGCACTGCATCAGCTCTGGGGTCCCTGCACAGGAGGGACATGGAGATGCTGGAGCGAGTCCAGAGGAGGCCACCAGGATAATTAGAGGGATGGAGGATCTCTCCTGTGATGGAAGGCTGAGGGAGTTGGGATTGTTCAGCCTGAGAAAGAGAAGGCTTCAGGGTGACCTAATTGTGGCCTTTCAGTGTCTGAAGGGAGCCAACAAGACAGATGGAGAGAGATTATTTGCAAGGGCATGTAGTAACAAGGGGGACAGGGGGAATAGCTTCAAACTGAAAGAGCGTAGGTTGAGATTAGATATTACGAAGAAATTCTTTACTGTGAGGGGACGAGGCACTGGCACAGGTTGCCCAGAGAAGTTGTTGGTGCTGTGTCCCTGAAGTGTTCAAAGCCAGGCTGGATGAGACTCTGAGCAACTTGGTCTAGTGAAAGGTGTCCCTGCCCATGGCAGGAGTGTTGGAACTAACGATCTTTAAGATCTCTTCCAAACCTAACCAGTCTATGAGTCTGTGATCTGACTCACTGGCATTAAAGTAGTGACAACTGGTGAGGTCTGGTTATGTCCGCTTGAAGTTATTGCCAGACAAATCAGACAAAAAGGCTTTAATTTTTTTTCTTTTTAAAAAAATACATCTTTTCATCCACTGAGGTCAAAATAGGGTCTCACAGAGGCTTGCACTGTCACAAACCACGTCAGATGAACTGTGCTGCTGGCGTTAGGGAGAGGTTAACTCTTTAAACCAGCATTATGACTGAAACGTGATAGAAACAACCGCACCAGAAGTCTCCCAGTGGTGCCTACAATGTGGGCCAGAGAGTGGCTGTTACTATAACGAGGGAAGGACAAAATACCTGCTGTTGAATATTCAGCCTGACCATTTACCCAGAACACTGTTTTATGAAGAATATTTGCAACAAGGCAGCATTAACTTGCCTTCAAAGACATGACTTAAATCTCTGCAGGGAACTCCCATGTATATTCAGGACAGCTACCCAAACTCACTTGCAGAATTTAGAAGTCTCCTACTGAGAAATATGCCAGCAGATGCTTCCTGACATTTAATGCTAAACATGCTATAATGGGGCTATAAACAGCCTTTCACTCCGAAACATATGAAGGAATAGCATAAGACCCCAGGGAGGGACAGCTCTGTAGAAATGGGTTTGTTGTTCCTGATTAGGATTCAGACAGCCCTCCCTGGTGGTTTTAGTACTGGTTTGATTTGTTCTAAGGCATGTCGGATGTTTGTTGCACAAACAGACTCCCTGATGCTTTCATCATGATGAAAAATTAAAAATAAGATGTGTTGAGTAAAGAAACGGGTGCCACAATCTGAGTCTAAAAGCAGCACACAGTCATGTAGTCACTACAACCCACTGCTGTCATGAGAACTCCTGACCAAGGTTTCCATTTCAACTTTTGCAATGGTGTGGGTTTCACCTTACAGTGAATTTCAAGAGGATTCATGCTCCTACTTCCCTTTGGCTGCTGTGAAAATCTCCGTTTCCCAGCAGTTTGTGAGAATATCAGTGACATGACCTTCAAAGCAACAATTGCTAAGGCTTCCGGAAAAACTGAGATTTTTTTAGTCATGGCTAACTACCTGAAGAGAAACCTTTTGGGTCTCTAACCAGCAGTTGAAGGTAGAGAATACTACAAGAAAAGAGCATTAAAAGTAATGAGGGCATCTGTACAAAATAGCAGCTAGAGAACAGTAACAGAATAGAATCTGGCCCCAATGAAGGTAAAACTGAACCTCAGATAGGGTCAATGGTGTGTTCAGAGCTCATTTTGTTAGAGGTAGGTCAAGTCTTGTGCAAGGTTTCTGCTCAGGTTCATCTTACTTTTCCTGTGATTGAAATTAACATGATCCATAATTAACATCATCAATGTCATTCATAGGTAACATCATTAATGTGACAGGACTTTGAATTTACAACAGGATCATAAATCAGAATTCAACCCTGTGCACCTGACTGTGCAAACAAGCAAAAGATCACAACACATGTTAAACCTGAAATTTAACACACGTGAACTTCTACACGGAAAACATTTAAAATATTGTTGCAAGTGATTGCTGACATATGCCTGTCTGGCATCATCCACTCTGAATTGGTCAGGGAACTCTAAAACAGCACAAAATACTTTTACTGAACAAATCACAAATGCAACCACAACAGTGTTCATTAAGAACAACATAGTGTATACAGTTTTAATTGCCCACAAAAGCAGACTCAAAACACACCAATACTCATTCTGGCAGAGGAGAAATTTTGGTGAAGGACTTCCAGAGGCATAATGGCTGACATGTTTATAATAAAACATTTTAGTTAAAACACTCCTCCACCATGATGGGCAAAGCAGAGTACATGAGACTCCGATTCCCCTCTGGAATGCGTTACTAAGGGTCATTTTCTGTCCCAGCTTAAGTCAGAAATGAAACCAACATACTGTGTGCTAACCAAGGATTGGCCCAAATTTTTGGGTTTTCCAGACCAGGTGGCTGTTTCCAACCTGCAGTATTAGGCAGTCAGTGCCAAGAGCCCTAACTGACCTGCAGCGTCCCACAGATGAGAGTAAGTCCCACTGCTCATTCCCAAGATTTGCTTTACTGAAAACCTTACACAGATTTTTGGCTCTTCATTATTTGATGTGTCCCAAGAGGTGCTTGAAGATTCCAAGACTCTGGAATAGGTTTGGGGAGGAAAAATTAGGCAGGAATTATATTTCTCTAAGACTTTTCTCATATCCTCATGTTCTGAGCATGTGAAGAGCTTTCCATCTCCTCCCAGGGCAATTTGAGTCAAGGCAATATCACAGACAAACGTAAAACCTTCTGTTTAACCCAGCAATATTATTTAGGCTTTTGAAGAGTGTCATCTGACAAATAAGAGCAAGAGGAATAATTTCAACAGTGATAACCCCAAGTAGAGTTTAAACCATCAGGGGAGTAAGTTAAACAGTGATGTTACCTTGTTAGCATCATTTCCCCTTTTCCTTACATGTTTTTGGAGTGCCTGAGTATGTTCTTTGCATGCCGAGGACATCAAATGTTGAGAGATGCAAATTCAAAACCGCTGTCTCTGATATCCCCCAGCTACAGAAATAAACTTTTGGTTTAGCTTTGCAAAATCATCAAACTTCCTGCTCTCTCCCATCTCCTCTCAAGAAAAGATAAATGCTCGCTATAATAGGTGTCCTACTTACCTAAGGCTTTGATCTCTCTCAACTGTCTGCTCGCAGATTTCTGGAGGAGCCCCAGCGTACATGGATTTACAACGCAGCGAGCTGCTGTGCTTTCCAAGAGGGCTGGTTTCAGCACCACGTCTGCAAGACTTCAAAGGAGAGGGGAAAGTTATTTTTCTACTTATTGCTCCAATTTCCCTCTCCACTGCCTCTGGACACTGTCAGTCCTAGGAGATCATAGAGTGGCTTGGGTTGGATGTGACGTTTTTCAGGACAGGCTCTACGCTGAACTTCAATGAACCGTATCCAAGGAGAAATACGCTCATGAGACACTTTGGGGTATTTTTTTATTTCCTTACAGGACTCAGAGTGTGAAATATTACCACCAGATATACTGCCCTTTGCTTCAGACACACAAACACACATTTATGTGTTATCTTTCACTTCGAAACCGCTACCTGAACCAGCAGGCAAGCCTGTGACTAAGACAGCACTCTCCTGCAATCTCATGGGAAGGGTGCTTAGACCTTGGCAAAGTATGGACAATATTCTGAGGCCTTGGATTCCTGCCCCTTCATTTAACTGCAGTGACCAGCTCACAAAGATTATGCCAATTGGTCACCTGGGAGCCTTTTCAGGTCTCCAGGCATAAATCATGGCTGCGTACCAATTCCTGCACTGCTGGGTATTGCCCTTACCTGTAATCTCTCACCACCCTGAGAAGCCATGGATGGTTCCTGCCAGGAATTGTTCAAGGCCAGGCTGGATGGGGCTCTGAGCAACCTGGTCTGGTGGGAGGTGTCCCTGGCCATGGCAGGGGTTTGGAACAAGATGGTCTTTAAGGTCCCTCCAAACCCAAACCATCTTGTGACTCTGTGATGACAGAGCTGCCCTTCCAGCTGTGCCTTCAGCTCTGGTGGTTGATTTAATGCCAAGCATTCAACACACAGATACACGCTGTGATTGCACAGCCTTTGGCACCACTGAAGGCTGTCATGGAGCGCCAGAAAAGTCAGCTTGCCTGGCAGCATGAAAACTAACCAAAGTCTGAGTTCTGTTAGAATAGCACTTAAAGCTATTTTAACAATTTTTATATAGATGTAGCAACAATCTGCCATTTTATTTAATTTCTTTTTTCCCCCAGACAATCGTGATTTCTCACGATTTTCATCATGTCTCATGAGTCTTTGTTCCAGGTTCCTTATTAATGAACTCATTGTGCTGTGCTGGAGCAACAGCCCTGCCAGACCGAGGTCCAAAGAAAAGCAATGCAATTAACCTGGCAGGGAGAAGCCTGTGGATGGCTGGAGTGACACTGGGACAGCAAAAGCACAGCACCTACAGGATCTCATCCCTGGGTGTCTGCACAGCCGTGGACTGTGCAGCATCAGCCTGCCCAAGGCAGGATCCTAAGGGAGGCAGGACCTTCAGCAGCGCTGAAGGATGTGTTAGTCCTGGCTGAAGGCCCACGAGCAGAGCAGGACTCAGGCATGCTGGAGTAGCAGGTCTGTGGGAATTCTGCTTATGCTGCCACGCTGTACAGGAAACAAGGTTTAGCTTCCTGACATTGGACAAGAAAATTTCACCGTCGCCAAATGCCCAGTGTCAGTGTTTCTAGTTCTGCAAAGCAGTCCATTACATAATGGCAAAACACCTGCTCCATGCAAATGACAAAGGTGGGGGGCTGTGGGGCCCCAGAGGCCTCCAGAGACCTGTGTAGTTTGACTAAGAAATCCACCCAAATCAAATCCATTCTCCAAAAGTGACAAGTTATGAAAGAAATGAAAACAAAATCCCTGCTGGAGGAAGTTTTGCTTCCCACATTTGTAGACCAGTGACACCTTTTTTTTGTTGTTGTTTGGGAACACCTGAAAAAATGGGAAATGAAAGAACTTCTGCCTAAGTTTCCTATCCTGCAGAACTCTCTAGTCAGATCGGATGCTCTGAAGAGCAGGCTGAGTGTAGATGAGGAGGAGGGAAGAACCCAAATCACTAATTGACAAAAATATCTCAGTCCTCAGAGAGCTGACCTACTCATTACAGGCAACGGGATTAATGAGAGACCTCCCATGGGCAAGGTCTTTTCTTGGAGAAAGCTTTCCTTGGGACAGAGATGCTAAAGGAGCTTGGAAAGTTACTTGAACACAAGCTGGGTGGAAACTCCCTGCATCTCCAGTCAACACAACCTGAGAGAATACTTCTGCTTGATCCCAGCACAACCCTGAGAATTTGAGTGAGATGTCCAGTCCTGGTTCCTGCCGGGTTAGTGGGAGGGAGCGTGGCCAAGACATCGCAGGATTCGATACCTCTTCATGTCATTGCCAGGGGTGGGGAAAAGGGACACCCACTTCCAGGAAGAAGGATGTTCCTTTCTAGCTGGAAGGAAGTGTGGGGTGGTGGGGAAGAGCCAGTCGGTATTTTGCTGCAGGCTTTCCATATAAATTGTATCTTTGTCCCATACCTTTTGTTATTATTGTCACTGTTACTGTTCCTTTTCTTATCTCTTTGCTGTTTCCAGTAAATTGTCATTATCTCTTTGCATTTTGCATTTTCAGCTGGAGGGGGAGTGGAAGTAAGTGGTGACATGTTTTTTGTTGTTGGGTTTTTCTTAGCAGGACTACTAAATTGTGGAATACTGTTCCTAAACCATGACACGTAGCAACCAAACATTTAGGAAAACAGAAGATTTGAGCTGCTCATAAACCATGGACGAGTGTGTAAGATCAGTCTGTAGTGCTTCTTGGGAAAGGTGGGAGAAGGAAATATTTTTAGTTAGTTTCTTTCTAGCCAGCTGTTCAGTGAGATGGAGAGGGGTGGGATATAGCCTGATCCTTCCAGGAGAGTTCTGAAATACCAAAATGCATGGCCTGGCAATGGTGTGTTATCTCATGGCATTTCTTCCTTCTTCATTCTGGACTGATTGGGTCCACGTGGGTTCATTTCAGCAACTAACACTGCTCTGGTAAACCTGTGGATGGACAACCCCAGTTAAACTCCCCCACTTTTTTGCTATGAGCATTTGACCTTCTGTCACAAACGTATAATAAAGAAAGAGCCAGTGTATTGAAGTCTTAAACCAAATAAATGAATGTTAGAAAGCTAGAAACTCCCGAACCATTAACGAGTAGGGGAAAACTCCAACGTCTGATCTCCATTTCCTAGTGTTTCAGCAGCAAGATAAAGAATATTTTTCTGGTAGAGTTGATAAATGGGTCCAAACCACTGAAATCAATACAGAGTTCACTCGTTGTGCACTGTTGGCCTGGGCAGTGCCATAGATGAGGTGAAATTTTCTGCTGGTCCTTCCCTGGCTCTAATTTTATGGATGTTACACAGGATCACAGAATGGTTTGGGTTGGAAGGGACCTTAAAAATCATCTCGTTCCAACTCCCCTGCTGTGGGCAGGGAAGCCACGCACTAGGCATACCTTGAACACCTCCAGGCATGAGACGTCCTGCAGTCATCATTGCTTTGGTGAATATAGGGAAAGTCTGCAGTGAGTGGGGCATTCCCATTCCATCATCCCACACCAGGCAGGGAAAACTAAAGGTGGATATCCTCAAGCCGTGTAACCTTCTTGTCACTATTTCCCCTTGGTTCAAACCTCAGCATGTTAGGTAAAAATTTTGAAACTTCAGCAAAATTGACTGGATGCTACAGTTGGTCCAGATGGCACAGAAGAATCCTGCAGACTTTTTTGATGTCAGAATCAAAATATTGAACACAGGTGCAACTCACCTTGGCTATCTGGACAAGAAAAAATGTCATGACATACAAGATAAAGCCAGTATAAATAACTGGTCAAGGGCAGAGAGGAAAAAGACTTCCCAGGCAAAATGTATCAGTCTCCATATTGTTTATTACTATTTTTAGTGGAAAAGCATTTGTTTGCATCACTACAACTATGGAATTTAAGGGTGGTCTATTGGTTAAAGAGGCATCTTTTACTATGAAAGGGCCCAAATCAGGCTGGGGAAGGGCGATCACCAAGTGCCATCGTGCCAGTTATCAGGCACTGGGAAGAGTGGCTTGTATGCGCTGACTTAGGGGAATCCTTATTTCTGCTGGCACAGAAACGTAGAAAGGATTTGAATGTGTGAGATTGTGAGTTGACCCGGTGGGACAGGTTTGGTTTGTTATCCTGGGGTTGACACAATCATGTTTTCCGTTTTTCAAGAGTGCTCCCCCCTAAAAAAAAGTCACTGGGGCTACAAATATGTGAAGCAAAACTTCCTCTAGCAGAGATTTTGCTTTAATTTCTTTCATAACTCGTTGCTTTTGGATTTGACAGTGGGCAGCACTCACCAGGTGGCTGAAGCCTTCACAACCCCCTTCATTTGGGGAATAATGGCAGGAGTTTAGTTAATTTGGGCGCCAGCTGAAAGAATAAGTTATTGTTTTTCCTGGTTTCAGTATCTGGGCTGGAGTACAAGCTCCCCTCTGCAGAAAGGGGTGACTCTGCAGTGCTGTCAGGTGCTCTCAGGAAAGGGTGGCTTGCAGGAATCAGCTGTAATACAGTAGTTTCGTATCCAGAACTGGCCATGGCCTCCCACTTCTGCTTCTGGTTTGCTACTTCCAGTGAGGAGAAGAAAGGCAAGGAGGAAAATGCCCCCAAAATATCACACCTGTAGCTTGTGGGGATTGAGGGTATTTGTAAAAGGCTGCATGGGTTTGTTGGAAAATGTTTCAAAACTGAGAAAGAAACTTTCCTGAAACACAGAGGGTATTTATGTCTCCAAACTACACAGACACACACACATACACACACACAGGGGAATAAGCTATTGCTGCTGCCAAGCTTTGAGAGAAAACCCTGGTTTCTATTGTGTTTTTATTGCATCTGTGATGGTCATCCTCAGAAACTTCCTCTTTTGATGAAACTGATGACCTAGGCTTGACTCCAGGCACATGAAAATAATTCCAAATAAGGACCTGTAGCCTGACAAGCTGCTGTGCTCCAGAGAAGGATAAACTGACCACGTTTATCAGCAACTTAAATTAAAGGAGGCTTTCTGATTTCATCACCTCTTCCAGCTGCCAGAGACATACACCTCTCTGCACCTCTAACTGTGATTAGGAAGGAGGAAAATCGTTGTAAATTGTATTTTCTGCTTCTGGAGATGCTGACAGACAAGGCTTATGTTTCTTAGTTTGCCAAACACCAGTGGGTAATGAGGGAGTTTTGAGAAAGAGCATCTCAAGGGCAGAGGGCGAGGGGGGGGGGGGGTTGGGGGGGAGAGAAAAAAGATTCCCATCACGCAGTGAGAGCACTTCTTTCTCTTCAGAATTCAGTTAATTCAGAAGCACCTCCCCAGAGGTTCATTCACAGGGTTGGTGTTCTCACATTATCTGAATTATGGAAAACAGATGAAAATCCTTTTGGCTGACAGTTGTCATTACAGGAAAACAGCATCTCAGCAATTGGCGAATAGCTTCTATTAATCATGGCACTACCAGATGTGACAGCTGACAAGTTTTGTCACTACAGAGTCACCGAGATGATAAAAGGAGGTGTTATTCTGGGTTTAGTTCCAATAAGAAGCAAAAATACTAGAAAGAGTAATTTATAAAAGCACTATTGTCTAGTGAATAGTTACCTGTAGTTTATACATAAGGATAAATAAAAGGTTTTTGATTTCAGAAACAAAAGACTTCACAAAACAAAATCAAGTAAAGATAAATAAGAACAGGTTAAAGTTCATCTTGCAAAGGAAATATAAAGGTTCGTTGAGGCACATAAATCAAGAGTACTGAGCACTATATACTTTGTCATGGCAGAACTTGAAGCTTTTGTCTCAGAGTGAAATAATTACTGAAGTGGAAGAAGTCTTTGACACAGTTTGTGATGAGTACTGCAGGCCTGTGGACATCCCGAGTGCTTGGAGATCCAAATTTCATGTGGTATTCATTGAACTTTCAATATGCTTACATTATTTGTCACACAGTGTTTTATGTGGTACTGAAATAACCAATGTTACACCTCCAGACTTCTCCTTGTCACCTGTTGGCTGCCAGAAAACATTGCTCTTCTTTCCCAGTGCACAACTGCTGTGATTCTCAGTGTTTTTTGCAACGCACAAGATGTGCAAAGGAGTCAGCTCGAGCATCTCACAAACTTGCTGCTGCTCGGTGTTAAGCAGGGTTGTGGCTAGAGAGGTCCCCAGGTGTCAGATGTCACCAGGGTCTGGGTTAGAGAGGCACAGTTCACCTGCCTGCTCTCCTGCCCCTCTTTCACTTGGACACGTTTAGGAGCGAGGAATTTGCAAAGGTGGCTGCGGTTCTGGTTTGCTCTCTCCTTGTAAGTCATCGTGGTTTCTTGAGATTCTGAGCTTGCTGATGAGGTGCTGGAGGGTTTCCTTGGCGTTCTGGTGTGAGGCAGGGCAGAGCCGATGTTCCTGGGGACTCTCATGGGTCTAAAGCCTGTTTCGTGGTCATGGTGGCTGAGGGACAGGCTTCAGACGGAGCCTGGTGTCCTTTCTGTCATATACTTTTCATCAGAAAGAAAGTGGACAAGGAGAGGCAGATGAAAAAAATCCCACAAAAGGACTTGTTCTCCGACATCACCCATAGAGAAACAAACTGCCTGAAACAGAAAACAAGGAAACAGAATATATTGTGCCCTGGTCACTAGAAGTTCAGAGGGCTCAAACTCCCCCAGGAAAGGATCACTTCCGTGCTACACTTCTGGTAACACTGACACATGGAACTGAGGGCAGAGAGGGTCTGTTCATCTGTGAAGGTGGAGCTCTTGTCAGAAATATGTCATCCAAATGACTCCTGAATTTCGCAGCTGACCCGAGCACCATTCAAGGCTTTAGAAGAAGTCTTGAAGAACAGTAAAAGGAAGGATAGAAAGATAAATGAGTTGCAATATGTATTTGGCAGAACTAGACTGTGCAGAACCAACTTAATGCTGGCTCTGATCAGTGATTTCCCAGCTCTAACCTGTTCAAGGTGTACATTTCTGTAAGTTCGCTCCTTTGCCTCTGAGATGATGTGGGAGCAGTGGCTGGTTGAAGAAGTAAATGCATGATAGTAAGAGGCATTCAGTGTCATTTGTGAGCCAGCTGAATCTTCCCACAGACTGTGGGTGGGCAAACTTAACTTCTAGGTATGAATCTGACAGCCCAAATCTAGGTGGACTCGAAAAAAAACCCCATTGAATACAGTGTCAGATGGGAATTCATGGTGGAACTGGAGGAGACGAGCTGGTGAAAGGACTGCGAGGTGACATAAAAGAAATGGGCAAAGAAATATGAGAAGTCTACAAGAAGTCCACTGATAATGAGAAGTATTTCTTGGAGCTAGGGGAAAGTGATGCTAGAGAGGCTGTACATTAGAGAAACAAAAAAATTTATGCACATGGGACTGGAAACTGAGAGCACTGCTTATGAGCAAAAACCCTGCCCTTTTCTGCTGTAGCAGAAAAAAGTTTAGTGAAGATGACAATGTTATCCAAGCACCAGGAGACTTTGCTGTGATAAAAAACACTGGTGTAAGAACAAATATTTTTACATTAGACATAAATCTCAGGCAGCAACTGAGAAGATAAAATACCAGAGAAATGAGACCTTGAAAAAAATCCTCGAGCATCCAAACTCCTAGTTTAAAAGAGAAGTCTGAGGGATTATTTACCACAACCCCCAGGGAGGGCTCAGACCCACAGTGAATGTTCCACCAAGCTCTAGGGAATACTGCCAGCTTTGTTAGGCTATTGCAGACGTTCACAGAGCCATGTCCAGAGATTTCTCTGGAAGGGAGGAAATGAGAGCATAAGAGCAGAAAAGGAGGAAGATGACATGTCTGGAGGAAATCCCACGGACAGCCTGACCTAGTCCACTGCCACTACACTGCCTACTCCCTCCCTGATGCTGTCCAGAAACTGAACCCCACATTTCAAGTGCATCTGCCTTCTCAGTATCTGTGCTAGTCACTCCCAGTCTTCTTATCTCCATCCATCAACTTGCTAATCTCTTCCAGGAAGGCTGATAAACCACCCTTCCCCCTCCTGCCCGTGGGTCTCTGCTTTCATCCATCACACACCCAGAAACACAACATCCTTTCCCGTACAGACCTTTTTATCCCCACCATGTGCGCCCAAACACACATCATTCCTCTGAGTCCAGCTGTGGCACTCCTCCAGCAAAGTTTTCTGATGCTGTCACGGACCCAAGCTGGCCACAGCTTTGAAGGTGCTTTCCCAAAGATCAAAAAAGTCACTGAAGTCCAAGAACCAGGCTTGTTTTCTCTCTATTCTTACAAAATTATCTAATATTTTAAAGTATTAGAAGTCTAGAAATAGAAGGATTGTCAAAAGGTCTCAACCACCCACCAATTCTCATCAAGGTGACTTCTTTCTTTCTCAGGCTTGGCTTCCCAAGTTGCAGCAACCTCTTCAGCTTCCCCTTTTGGGATCCTACAAAAGTCTCAGTGTCACTGGGAAGGTCTGACAGCATGTCTGCTCCTTACAGTGGCCTGCCAGCATCCTCTGATGAAAAACGAAAGTGTTTTTTGTGCTACTGACCATTGCTCTTAAGATTAGGAGCAAAGAGCACTCTTATCCTCAAAAGGCTTCCTCCTGGAAGCTGGTCCAGATTTTGAATGCTCAGTGCTGTTCTGGTCCTCATATTCCTGGTCCTCACAGCTCAGAAACGATCCACTTAAAAGGGAAAGGTTCAAGGAAGAACAAAGACTATCAAAGTTTCGGGGAAAAAGAAAACATGACACTTCTACCCCAAAGAGCAATGACTAGGGTGGGATAAGGTAGAGGTCTACAATATCTTCATTGCCCAGAGGTGAGAGGATAGGACCAGCACTTTAGCATCTAGATGGAAAAAAAATGGAGGGTTTCAAATTAATTAGTTGGAATCATATTAAAAATAAAAGAAGATAGGCCATATTCTAGAAGAACTTGTAAATCCATGAAACTGCTTTTCAGGGGCACAAAGAGGGACAGCAGAAGGATAGTTTAGAATTTATTAGAGAGAAATCATAGAGTCAGGAACAGCCCTCAAGTTAAAAATCACCAGCACCACAAGGAGCATAAGAAGGAAACATCATTAAATTTACCTTGTTCTTACTCTTCTCTGGACAGCTGCTTGTAACGATTCTTGGAGGCAAGATTTGTGGTCTGAGACCAGTCTGCTGTTCCCACAGACCTCACAGAAAGTTCCTGGGCAAGAACTGTGAGAACCTTGGCAGAATTCACCCACCTGCTTCCAGCATGCAGCTCTCACCTCCCTCCTGTCCTGCCCTAAGTTGGTGTCACTGCATCCTGCAGACAATTCCAGGATGGGACAGCAGGCCACTTACCACTCCCTGCTGCTTGTCATCTTTGCCCCAATGTTCTTAGAACAGTCTTTTCCAAGTCAAGGCAGCCAGGTAGACCAGCATGTAGATATTTATAAAATAAGTATTCTGTTTATTAATTATTGTTATAGATATGATACTTACAGTGTATATCCTATATCCAGCTGTTATTTTGAGGAACGTTCGGAGCAGAGGCATTCATGAGCACACCACAGCATTGTTGTCATAGGTACAAGCAGAAGCCTGAGTGTTCATAGCTCAGATCTGCAAGGTTTTCCGGGCAGAAAGGAAAATTTCAATTACTTTCAACCCAAGAAATGAAGCAAGATGGGCAAACAGTTGTAGGCAGACATGTTACAAAGCAACGCTTGTGGAAATTGATGCTATGATTAAAAAGTGCAAAAGCTTGAATGGCAAGAGAAGTGCTAGACTGGTGGATAAGCAATACCTTCAGCAGAGTTGAGTTCCTGGCTCTGTTGCAGAAGCCAGACCTCTTGCCCCGCCCAGGCCTCTTCCCCATGGATTCAGGCAGCACTTTTTTTGCCTCAGAATTGCTCTGTATTGGTTTCTCTCAACTGCAGCACTTGCTGAAACGATGACAAGCAGGAATTCTGAACCTGTGAACCACCTGACCAGGTACTGAATTGGGGTTTAAAGTTATGCTTTAAACTATACACCATGCAGGATATGCCACCGATTTCAGCAACTTCCCCATGATGAAGCAAGGACTTTGAGATGTACTCAAGTTTGCTGAGTTATTCACATAAGAATTACAGAACCATAGAACCATTTAAGTTGGAAAAGACCTCTAAGATCATCAAATCCAACCATTAACCCAGCATTGCCAACTCTACCACTAAACCATGTCCCCAGGAGCCAAATCTACACATCTTTTAAATACCTGCAGGGATTGCTCTTCCATGTCCCTGGACAGCCTGTTCCAGTGCTTGGACAACCCTTTAGGTGATGCAATTTTTTCTTAGTATTCAACCTAAACCTTCCCTGGGGCAACTTGAAGCTATTCCTTCTTATCTTGTTGCTTGTTACCTGGGAGCAGAGGCCGACCCTCACCTGGCTACAGCCTCCTTTCTTTCAGGTCATTGTAGAGAGTGATAAAGTCACCCCTCAGCCTCATTTTCTCCAGGATAAGCACCCCCAGCTCCCTCAGCTGCTCCTCACAGGACTTGTGCTCCAGCCCCTTCCCAGCTCTGGTCACACTTCAGCACCTCAGTGTCTTTCCTGTAGTAAGTGGCCCAAAACTGAACCCAGGACTGGGGATGTGGCCTCACCAGAGCCAAACACAGAGGGACAATCACTTCCCTGGTCCTGCTGGCCACGCCATTGCTGACACAGGCCAGGTGCTTTTGGCCTTCTTGCCCACCTGGGCACACTCAGCTCCTGTTCAGCCACTGCTGATCAGCACCCCCAGGTCCTTTCCCACTGCAGCTTTCTGCCACTCTGCCCCAGCCTGGAGCTGCCTGGAGCTGTTGTGGCCCCGGGGCAGGACCCAGCACTTGGCCTGGCTGAGCCTCACACCATTGGCCTCGGCCATGGCTGCAGCGTGTGCAGATCCCTCTGCAGAGCCTTCCTGCCCCCCAGCACATCAACACTGCCCCCAGCCTGGGGTTATCTGCAAACTGACTGACGGTGCTCTCGATTCCCTCGTCCAGATCATCAATAGAGATATTAAACAGGACTGGGCCCAGCACTGATCCCTGGGGGACACCATTAGTGACTGGCACCAACTGGATGGAGCACCATTCACACCCTGGGCTGGGCCATCCAGCGTTTTTAGCCAGTGAACAGTGCACATATCCAAGCCGTGAGCAGCCAGGTTCTCCAGGGGATGTTGTGGAAATGGTGTCAAAGGCTTTGCTGAAATCCAGGCAGACACATTCCCAGCCTTTCCCTCATCCACTATGGGGTCACCTTGTCACAGGAGGAGATCAGGCGGGCCAAGCAGGACCTGCCTTTCATAACCCACACTGCCTGGGCCTGATCCCCTGGTTATCCTGCTTGTGTCCGTGATGGCACTCAGGATGATCTGCTCCATCACCTTCCATGGCACTGCGGTCAGGCTGCCAGGCCTGGAGTTCCCTGGATCTTTCTTCTGACCCTCCTTGTAGATGGGCATCGTTTTTGCCAACCTCCGGTCAGCTGGAACCTCCCTGGTGAGCCAGGGCTGCTGGTAAATGATAGAAAGTCTGGTGAGGACTTCACCAGCTGCCTCAGTGCCCTTGGGTGGATCCCATCTGGACTCTAGACCTGTGTCCATCCAAGTGCAGCAGGTTGCTGACCATTTCCCCTTGGCCCATGGGGGCTGCATTCCATCCTTGTTTTCCAGGTCAGGGAGCTGTGTACCCTGACAACAACTGCTCTTACTATTACAGACTGAGGCAAAGAAGGCATTAAGTACCTCAGCCTTTTCCTCATCCTTTGTCGCTATGTTTCCCACCACAGCCAGTAAAGGATGGAGATTGTCCTTAGCCCTCCTTTTGTTGCTGATGTATTTGTAGAAACTTTTTTTTATGGCCAGAACTAAGTTCTAGTTGGGCTTTGGCCCTTTCAGTGTTCTCCCTACATAACCCCACAATATCCTTGTAGTCCTCCCAAGTTGCCCCTTCTTCCAGAGGTCAGAAACTTCACTTTCTTCCTCAAGTTTCAGCACAAGCTCTCTGTTCAGCCAGGCCAATTCTCTTCCCTTATCTTTTGGCACATGGAGATGCCCTATTCCTGTGCCTTGTGCCTTTAAGATTTACTTCATGAAGAGTATCCAGCCTTCCCTGATTCCTTTGCCCTTCAGGACTGCCTCCCAAGGGACTCTGTTGCTAGGCATATGTTAACCAAGGAAAAAATGGCATCTCAGATCACAGAAATTCAGAGACCCACGTTATCATGAAATATGAGTCTCTGAGCTATCTGACCTTGTCTGCTGAAAATTGGCAGAATCCCCAAAAAATGAGGAGGGGGAGTAGTTTACTTGACATCAAGAAGGCTTATTCTTTCATCTCTTGTGCATACCATCTACAGAGAATTAATGTTCATAAGAGGCTCAAAGTTATGAAGCAAGTTTGGTATATAATTATTTTTCTTCATCTGTTATTTGCAAAGTATCCAACTGCCTTGAGTCATTCCATTCAGCACCTTCAGGAGACTCCCTGAGTACAAAGGAAATGTGACTTAAAGGCCAGACAGGAGAAAAAAGAATGTAACTAAGCTATTCTTTATGCTTTTCCACAATGTCTCAGAGTGTTATCAGAAGCCAAGGACTTCAGGGAAAGATGTCCGAGACAGAGGCACAGTGGAGGAGGGGGAAACTGTCTGACTCATACTCCTTGCTGGGCATCTAAAGCACTAAAGAGATCCACCTACTAAACCAGAATAATTTCCAAAGATGCAGCAGTGATTCTGCCCTCCATGTTTTAGGTAACCCAGTCACAATTACACTCCAATAGACAATTCCAAATGCTGCTAAAAGAGTTTATTAAAGACCATACTAACAGTTCTCATAACAATGGCACGTACAATGATTCAAAATCATGACAAATAGCGTGAAGTTTTGAAGAGCATTATTATAACACACCATGGACAAGAACAAAGCAGATGTGCTGTCTCAGAACTCTACAAGCAGGGCCATGAAATACAGGAGTCACATCATACAGCTATACAAGTGTCAGAGAAAATAGAAAGGAAAAAAAAAAAAGTCATTCAATATGCAGTCCTTGAATTTATTGACAGTATTACAGTACTTTATGGGCAAGGACTGGCTTGTTCCAGCTGCACTTTCCAGAGCACAAGGGCAGCTGGAAAAGCAAAAATATCCCCAATAAAAACCGTCCAACAAACATGCCTCAGGTGCAATCACCACTCCAGACCTTCCTGCTTACGAATTCTCAGTCAGAAATTCTGATCTCCCTGCAATTACTTTGCTCAGGACAGTGTTTTGTTTTTTTAAGAAAACAAAAGCAGGATGCTTCTTTAAGACAGTGCAAAAATATTTCAATGGTATTGTCAATGGTATTATAAGATAAATGACAATCAGCATGGATCAACCACAGCACGGCCAACAGCATCTCCAAGATCAGAAGCGAATGCACGTGCTGCCCCTTGACCAGCACTCCAGAGAGAGGGCTTGCAGAGGGGAGGTGTGCTCCTCTCTGCTGAGCAAGCCATCATTTCTGGGTTCATAGTGAGGAATGGTCTTAGCTACTCCAGGGTAATAAAATGCTACAGAAAGCCTGTGATATTAAATTATCCAATCCTCTGTCAAACACTAACAAAAGAATATTAAAGTGGAAAAAGCACATAGCAGCCATGTGATTTATCATGGCTCTAACTCTACGATTCTAACGCTGATCCCTTCCCGACCGTGTCGGTCACAGCAGCCCGAGCATGCCTTACGGAGCTGAGCAGCTTACAGCACCCCCACGGCCAGCAGGGACTCCCAGCAGCACGTGGGGATTTGTATTCTCCACGACACACCAGCTAATTACAGCGGCAGGGCAGCTGCAGCCTACTCCTGGTGCGCTGCCTTTGCAGCTTTTGGCTACGAGATCTCAGGCCCCAGCCCTGGCTCGTGCCCCTGGTCTCGCCTGTGCTCACAGCAGCACATCTATGGACTTACATTCATTCGATGTGCATCTTCAGAACCATCTGCAACCTCTTAAGCAGATGTTGAGGTGTCTGTATATCACGTTGGCATAATCTGTGTCAGAAGATCCCCAGGCAGCTCCACAGTACGTGAATTCAATGAGAGATAACTGTGCTTTGTCAACCCCCCCAAATCATCTCCTCCCAATTTCCACACAGTTGTGTGTTTGCATCGTAGTGTGATTACGCAGAACCTTTTTAATGCCTGCCAAATTCAGAGGATAAAATCACAGTGCTGCATATCAACAAAACCCAGCAACTCCAGCCTCCAATATAAAATAATTTATATACACAAAGCAGAATTTACATGTTAAATAAGAAGAGATTGTCTCATTCTCTATGGAGTCTTACCCAGCTACTAAAAAATAAATAATTCACATCAGATTGATGGATTTGTTTCCTATACAGCACACGTGCGCTATCGGAGCTGACAAAGACAACATGAAAAAAACTTTTTGCAATTAATAAAAGAGAATTGTTGAACACTTGCACATATTGGCACAAGGCAGAAGAGAAAAGGGAACATTACACAGCTCAGCTCAGGTGCCTTCCTCTGTGGAGCGGGACTCAGATTTCAGCTTCACAAATTCCTTGGCAACTTCATCATTGGTTCTCTGAGAGAGAATCCTCAGGATTGTGAGTCCAGTCTCATCCATGTGAATCCTGCGCCCGAGGGGGCACCAGCAAGCACAGCTTCCTTTGTCTGCTATGTCTCTGAGCTGCATCACTGCTATCCCCAGTACCCGGTCCTCCCGGGCAAAGCAGTAATCCTTCACACAGACTTGGAGCTCGTAGGCATCGGGGCCATCTTCATTCCCCAGGATGCTGAAAAACACACACAAGTTCACTTAGAGTTTCCGGAGTGCAAAAGTAACAGTGCCAGCAGCTGACTGGAAGGCTCTGATAAGCCACAGAAATCTCCTTTCTACAGAAAACCCTGGTCAGAAAGAGAGAAGTAAAACCTATACTATGTGGGCATTTTTGCCGATTTACAGCAGATAAATGAATAACCCCTTTCAAGTTGCCTTTGCACCTTGTGTGTGTTTGCGTGTGTGTTAAACTGTGAAATGAGAAGAGCAGGAAACATTAAAGCCATGCTAATAGATTTTCGACTCAGATGACTTGAAACATTTCTGCTTCTGCTAAGGGTTGCTTCATTATAGAATTACTATTTTAATTAGATGAAGTCTTTGTTAAAGATTCAGGACCTTCCATTAATGCAAAAGCTAATAAAAATAAATCCCCAACTCTTCTGATGTTTCTAACATTAAAAGAATAAAAGGAACAAAATCTCTTCACTTAGAGGAAGCCTGCCTTTCCTCACAGAACAGAAAAATTATATGAACAATCCCTCTCCCCCAGATGTTTACAGCCTTTTCTGGTCAGTTCTGCTCATCTCATTTTTATATGTACAGCTGGGAGAGCACAAGCCTGCAGCTCCCTTTGTTAAGCCTCCCAAGTAGGAACATGTCCTTGTAATAATGAAAGAAAACTAAATAAGAAGAGATCAATACTTGATGCTGAGAAACACTGCAATTTTAGCAGTGCAACTTACTACCAATTCCAAAGGCTGTATCCTCAGAAACCAGTTCCGAAAGCATGTCCCACAGGTCAAGTTGGGATAAAAACGCACATTAAGATAAAGAAATAAATAAAAATGAACTTTTAGCCTCAGCTCTACCAGTAAAAAATACGAAGTTCATTAAAATGACAGAGCACAGTAAAATATGTTCATAGGACACACAGAGCATTTCAGAAAGCAGCCAAAGGACACCACTGGTGTAGAACAGACCTAAGTATCCCACCCACAGTAAAAACCTTCAGAATCCAGCTTTTCTGCCAAGACACCAAAGACAGGACCAAGCTACTGGTTCATGTACTCATCTGGGCCTGAGCAGGCTGTCTGGGGACAGCGGAAAACCCTGTCTGTCCTCTGCATCTGCACTTGCCACATCAGATCCCCAGGATATTTTTCACACTTACAAATGAAAGGTTTCATTGTATTTTGGAGCCCAGTTGTTGCTCTTTGACTTGGTTGTGAACTTCCTCTTCTTGTCACTCTGGTGGGGCCCAATCATGGTGATTTCAACAAATGGACGGAACATGCCAGACGTCTGCCACTTCAGGTCATTGGCTGCCACAACTGGAAAAGAGTCACAACCCGGTTTACAGTAAATACTCATTTATACTCATTGCTTTGGACATCCTTCTGCTCCGCCCTGCTTTCAATTTCTTGTTTCTCACTCAAATCATGACAGTGTCACAACACACATGGACAGGATTTTTTTGTAATGCAAGGATATGGTTTTTTGATGTAGTTTAAATTCTGTGAAGGGAGTTTAATGTTTGGGACAGTATGTAACTTCTGCCACATGGATTGTCAAGAAATAAGCCCAAGAAAACAGGCATTCCTGCAGCTCTGGGCATGCTGCCCTGACATTTCTGTGCCTACATCACCATTATGTGTGGGGTAAGAAAAGAAAGGGGCATTTTGGAGGCCGGTATTAAGGTCTCTATTGTAAAGGAGTATGGGATTGCAGGTAAGACAAACAAAGTCCATGAGCTGTGGGTGGTTACAGGATCCAGTATTATTAGCTTTTAATTCTCACTCTATCTCAGGTCACTGCAGGGAACAGACTGAAACAGAGCAAATAGCTCTGAAAATCAGCTTTTGCACTTCAGAGTAGATTTAACCAGAAGAAAGGCCTGCAGAACTGTTTCTATAAATCTTTAGAGGAAATTAAAGTAGTTAAGTACGCTGTGTTCAAGTGAAGGAGATGAAGGAGGAAAAGGGACCCTGGGATGAACCACTGCTTTGGTAATTTTCAGAGTGGTTGTTCAGGGACCAGTGTGGCCTTCAGGATGGGGGAGAGGAGCCTCTGAACTCTCCCTGGCTCTGTGATCCCTGCTATGTGCTGAGCAGTTTCGCAAGATCAGCCTGCCCCATTCTCTGCAGCACAGACTAAACTGTGGCGCCTGGCGAGAGCCATCATCTGATTTTTGTTTACTTCCATACGTCGCTGCCAATAAACAACCGGGCTGTGCACTGCCATGTCACTGGCTGGACAAGTTCATTTGCTGTTTCTCTACATGTCCCTGATGTGAAACAGAGAAAAACAATTCTGGCCTGAGATCCCACGAGCTAACACAGAGATATCCTCATTGCCAGCTGGAGCTTTGCCCCGGTGAGCCTGAGCAGCAGCACGTGCTTAGCCTTACCTTTCACCGTGACCTTGTGCTCCCCAGTTCCTGGGTGGGTGTAGAGGTCAATCTGGATGGACACTTCTCCCACAGGATCATCCACACCGGAGCCTGTTGGAAGGAAATGGACACCCCCCGCCCCGTGCACACATGGATTACTGGCTATTGGCACAAGTATTTATGGCCTCAGGAAGTCAATGTGGTGTTTTCACAGCACACCTCCCAGAGCCAGCTTTTCAGTCAGTGCTGAGAATGTCACAGTAGTGCAAGATAACACATGCCCAACACACATAAACACCAACACTTCCTCCACTCCATGGAAGATTGCCTCCTATTGAGAACACCAGTGAGGATTTTAAAAGAATTTACAAGACCTAACGCTCAACAGTGGACCTTCAAAGGGAGGAAGGATTTTGCAAAGGTTCCTGCCAAGCTCCTGTGTGTACATGCAGCCATTCCAGTGGTAGGCATTGGCATTCCTGTCTGCTCAGGGAAGAAGGGAGGACAAAAAACTCAACAACAACAGAAAGAGGAGGAGAGGACAGCACACAACAGAGGAAACTTGGGGGGGGGAAGATAGAGGTATTAGTGGTTTGCACAGGGCCATAGTGCAGTCTCACCCTACAAGAACTTTTCTGCATGTTGTACATCACTTAAAAATTGTCATCCTGACTCTCTGCTTCCCTTTGGAGGATGATGAGAACTCCTTCTCTGTCGTGCATCAAAAATGATGAGAGAGAAGCACTCACAATTTGCATACTTATTTCCCTTTAACAATTACCCAGGGAGAAAACAAGATGAAGCTTCAGAAGGAGAAGATAACATGTTGTAACAGAGGGAGATCGCATGAACCTTACACATCACGTATTATGATTTTTTCAACTTTTAATCATAATTATCATCATGGAATATGTGGAAATTACATTTTCCTGGGTAATAAGATGGCATGTAAATGACAAAAAATGACTGCTTTGCAAAATGAAAATCAAGTTTTTGATAAGATAGTGAGATTGATAAGACTTTCTCTTTGATAACTGCCTGACCACACGTTGACAATTAGCAACGGTGGTGTAATTGAGATACCTAGAGGGTAATTGAGTACCTATGAACAGGAGTTATTTTGTCAAATTTGAGGGTAAGATACATTACTAAGTGAAAAAATGGTCTGCTTGGAATTCTAGATAAGGAGCTTGAAGGATATCATTAAACAAACATTTTGATTAGACTCATCCAACAAGTCAACTTTCACAAGAATGGTCTTGCAGGCAGCAAAAACACTCATTTAAAAACCAAGATGTTGAGAGCTAATCTGTGCAATTCTCTGAGGAAAATTACATGCCACAGAACTGTAGGCAGTGCAAGTCACATTAATATACACGCAAAAGTATCTCAGCAACCAAAACAGAACCTCAAATTATTACCTCAGGGTGGGTTCTCATTCTTGACCTGAGTACATTAAATAATCTTTAGGCTGTAACAAATATGATATTGAATGTACTGTTTCCTCCCCACTTAGAAGGGCAGTGCTGCATTTTTTCTGTATGTAAGCACAGAGCTTTAAAATTCGTAGGCTTAATTATTGCCCTGACCCATCTGATGTTTTGGGTCTGTCACTTACACTGTTGGCATTTTCCACAGGAACAGACACAATTACTACCAGTATGTAATGGCCATATCCACAGGAATATTAGCCACCAAACACACAGGTCTTCACTTTATTGATCTTTAGTGTAATTAACAGGTTATAAAGGAGATGCTGATGTCTCAGAAGAATGACAGCAGAATCATCCCAGTGCCTTTGAAGAAGATAAAATTTACATTACAGTTTCTTCCGACCTTCATTCTTGTCTTTTCATACAAAAATCTTGTTCTATGAACTGAAATATTCACAGACAAAAAACCACTCTGAAGATGGTTTATAAATCGTATAAAAATATTCTGAGCATGTACAACTGTGTGCATGCACATACTTGTACAGCTAGTGACAAGCAGATTTAATTCTTGACATGAAAGCCTCACTGGTATTGCAATACGGAAAAGTGAAACTGCAGAACTGAGCTTGTGCAATGGGTTGTAGATGTGTTTCACCTGTGATAATAAAAAGACTTTGGACAGCAAAAAATAAATTAAGAGGTGAAACACCACAAGACTTAAAATTTAGGGGTCTCCTGAGCATTCAGACCTTTAGCTAACCCCCCTTCAAGCCAGATGGTTCAAGCTTGGCCATAACCTTGAGTGCACATCAGACATTCCCATGTATTACAGTAGCCCTTCTCAGCAGACCACATGCATGCAAGTCCAGGACTTGAAACACACACCCCATGGTAAAGGGTAGGGGAAGAAATCTGCCACATCTCCCAAAACCCAGTCCATTTTCAAGACAACTTTCACATCCCATGAATAAATCTCAAGCTTGGGAACAGGCTCTCAGGCAAGGTACAGATTTCTAAACCACACAACCTTGTGGCTCAGTCTGTGGGATGGAAGCATTCGGTGGAAGTTCACTTCTACAAGGGAACTACAGGGAATAGGACTTTGGAAAAGGTTTCTGAGCATGGGCAAGATGATTTCAAAAGCAAGGCAGTTGGGTAATGTTGTTATGGTAACAACATTAATCTTGAACATACCCTTATCAGGAAGAACGTCCTCATTAGCGGTAAACCTTATACCTTTCCCATCATGCACTGAGACATGAATTCAAAAGGCAAGAAAGCAAGCAGGATAAAGAGAGAAGAGTATGAATTACAACACAATTAGCAATGTCACCTAAACACAAGGCAAATATTCTAGCTCTCAACAGACAAAATATCCTCCTAGATCTTCTGCACCAGGCTTTGGAGAGCAAGGCTGTCTGCAAGTAAGGCATAGTCTGGGTTAAAACATAACAGAATTTGTGCTGGCATAACTAAACTGCAGCCCAGATCCAAATCTGCAAAGCAAACATTTAGCAGCATAGTCTCATAGAAGCCTACTCAGTGAAGCAATGAAAGCAGTAGGTACTGCACAAACTGGAAGGTGCAACCATTGAGCAGAGAAGTAAGAGAAGCAAACAGCATTTAAATAATTCTGCATGAAGCCATGTCCTCCCATGAGCTTGTGGGACTTATGAAAAGGGAAACCTCAGTCACAGAGCTCTGGTAAGCAGATATCAGCTGTAAATAGTGGTGCTGTCCCTTCTGTCCCTCCAACGTGTGTGCAGCTCTCCAAACCCATCTACCAGCCATGGTTAATGAGAAGTGTAACCAAGTAATATCCTTCTTTAGCCCCAAACCCGGGAGAGAGTCACAGAATCACAGAATACACTGCGTTGGCAGTGACCCACAAGGATCATTAAGTCCAGCTCCTGGGCCTGCACAGGACACCCCAAGAATCTCACCATGTGCCTGAGAGCATTGTTCAAACACTTCCTGTCAGGCTTGGTGCTGTGACCACTGCCCTGAAGAGACTGTTTTAGCACCCAGCCACCCTCTGGGTGAAGAATCTTTCCCTGGTATCAAACCTTAACCTCCCTGACACAACTTCAGGCCATTCCCTCAGGTCCTGTCACTGGTCACCACAGAGAAGACATCAGTCATGCCTTTCTCGGAGATATTCCAGCACTGATTCTGCAGATACTAGGTGGTGTAGCTCAAATCTTTTATTCTCCAAACAGGGTCCAAAATTCTCAAGCCTACTAATGTACAAGATAATGATTTGGAGCAGTGGCCTACCATGCCCAGCACATGGTCCCTACAGTGGCTCAGATTAAGTAACAAAGAAATGTCATCAGTCAGCTATGGGATTTAACTGATGACCTCATAACACATGCATATTATGTCCTAAAGCCAGAGCTTCACTCTTTCTAAGCTTCTTAAAAAATACATAAATACTCCTGCACCCACTTCTGTGGCAGCCCTGTATATTCCTGCTTCTCAGAGATAATGATAATGTTCCATTATATTTGTGTTTCTGCTAAAAACTTGCCCTCAGTGAAGTTTTACGGTCAAATCGTGCATTGCATGAAGCTGCTTTCTCATATCAGCTTTGAATTTGTCACTTTGTGACTTCAGTGGACCACTTTCTTTCTCTAATTTTAAGTACTCCTGACTGTACAGTGGACTGTAAAACATCAGTGCTGCACACTCCCTTGTATTTTAGCTCATCACAATAATGTAACAATATCCACATAAAAAACTAGATTCAATTCATAGTTTGCATATATAATGGGAAATATGTGCACAGAACAGCAAAGACTGTAAGCACTCAAGTGGGCACTCAAGTTCCCCGTTAAAAAGTGCTTTGTGTAAGCGATGGCAACAGCCAGGTTCCTTGAGTCCCTAGTGGATATAGCAGTCTTTGACCTGTCTGGCCACTGGATGTCATCGTTGCTCTGCTGGGACACAGCTATAGGACCATTCTCTCAAAGGAACCGATTATTTATTTAATTTCAGTGTTTTAATGCAGTATGTTTCAACATAAGGAAGACTAGACTGTGCTGCTAAAGGCAGGGATGATGGAATTGCAGAGCCATCACAGTTGGAAGAGAACTTCAGGGTCATCTAGACCAACTGTCAACCCAGCACCATCAAAATCATCCCTGAACTGTGTCCCCAAATACCACATCCAGACACCTCTTGTACACTTCCAGAGATGGTGACTCCACCACCTCCCTGGGCAACTTTTTCCAATGTCTAGCCACCTTTCCAATGAGAAAACAAATTACAATATCTAACCTGAACCTACCCTGGCACAACTTCAGGCCATTTCCTCTCATGCTTTCACTTCAAACATGGTAAGATCAACTCACACCTCACTATGATCTCCTTTCAGTCAGTTTCAGGCTCCCTCTGAGCCTCCTCTTCTCCTCCTCTCCTCTTCTGATGATTTGGCCCTCAAAAACTACACCAAGGTTTTCTCTTTAGAAACAAACCTTGTTTTGCTCACAAAATCTCTGAACTCTCCACACTGCCAGGGGAATGCCAGCATGAAGCAGCCTCATTTGCTCACAAGGGAAAGTATGTCAGCTAGGGAGTGCTTTCCCCTCGATCCTGGTGCTCAGTGTCATGGCATGCTGGCAGAATTTGTACAGTCTGTGGGGTCACCAGCTCTCTTAGGCGTGGAAGGATTAAAAGAAAAATGGCCCCATGCAAAAAGATGGCAGAGGGACACCCCCATAGAGTTGTATGACTTTGCTGCTGAGATGAAGTAGCTTAACGGCACAGCTTTTAATTAAACAGCCTGAAAACTTAAAAATACTAGTTTTTGTTTAGGCCCTACTCCTAATAGCATCTGTCTTCTCTTACTGAGAAAAGTGAGATTCATAGTCAGCCAGTGATGGTCCTTGACTAGAGACCAAATTATTCTGTAAAATAATAAGGAGATGTTCACATGAAAGTGATGAAATTAACTGCTTACTCCTCCAAATTCAAAGGAACAGCACCACTAAGCCATAAAGCTTCTCAGAGAGTGACCAAACAGTTTGGTGACCCATCCCAGCAGCTTATTAATATGTTGTAGTGATCTGTAATCACCTAGCTCCCACATACCCTGTACTGGCTGCAGACAAAACAGTGTTTTTGCTGCTCTCCATGGAGACTCCTCCCTTTTACAGGCAGCCTGTAGCTCCATGACTCATCACACTGCTGTCACTCAGCCTTAGTCAGGGCCACATGGGCTGTGACAGCAGCTGGCCTGTGACATAGGCACTGACTGGTTTCTGCACTGGTGTCTTGCTGAAATGGTACCTCACACCACCGTGCAAGTCTCAGTACAGTAACTTCAAATTTCACTTAAGCCACCCACCCACATTAGTTCATGAAACGTGACTGTTAAGTGAGGATTGCAGAGAAAAAAAGACCACAAACACCCCAGGCCTTATGTTTCACATATTTCTGCTCTCTCAAAATGTAGTCATGGAGTGGGAAATAACCCCCTTTCGCTCCTTCCCAGTTTCAAAAGCTCTGAACTGTCACGCTTTCAGAAATGTTACTGCCAAAAGCACTCTACAAACTGGCAGTACAAGGGAGAGAAATTATGAACAGAGCCAAGAGCTCCATTGAACTCTGCCAACAACACAAAAGACTCTTACCCTGAGCTGTCTGAGATTGGACAAAGGTTTTGATGAGAGTGTCCGTGGTCTGAGTGTAGAGGGAGAGAGCGTATCGAAGTGACTGCAGGTCTGGACTCTTCTCCAAGAAGGTCTTCTTCAGACCATTCCCACCAGCATGGAAATATTGCTAAGAGGAAAACAGGAAACATTCTGAGCAAGAATTGCAACCAGCAACCAACAGGTACATGCAATTGTGTGTATGGATAGGGAACAGCTGGAGAAATTCACAGAACAGCTTCTGTACTGGAACTGCAGTTCTTAGACCAGCTGATACCAACTGCTCATGGCATTCCTCTTTCAAAGCACTTAAATATGAATATATGCTGACTCCCAGCACGCCAGTCACCTGAACCTATTCAGGTATACCCAAACATGGCAGTATTCACTTAGAGCCTTTATCACTGTGACGGCAGGGACAGACTCCTGCCATCTCCTGAACCAGGATGGGCACTATCCTCCCAAAGAGGATTTGGGGATGGAGTAAGGGAACAGCAGAGACAGAAATGGAATCACTCACTTTGATTGTATCCAGTGCCAGGTCCAGGACAGCACACTGCTTTGGAGTGAGGCTCCTGGTTTCTTCTCTCACCATATGATCCTGCAAACAACCATTGTATTTGACATGACTGTGCTGTCAGAGGCTAAAGGAAAAGGAGTCCCCAGTATCACCACTTTCTCTGGATTCATGCTGTATCTATGTGGTGACAGCATTAATTCAGCTGTTCAGGGAATGTTTAATGGAGTCTCTCAGAGTCATTTATTACAGCTTAACTTGAAAATAAACTAATTTTCTCTCTTTCTTGCAGGCACGGAAGACATAAATAAGGAAAGAACTGGACAAAGGTAAGAGACAATTTAAAATCACAAGAAAACCCAAACAGAAGTCTGCCTGCCACCACTGGCATTCTGGAGCAGCCACAACAAAACTCTCCAAATACCACCTAAATCAAGGAATTCTGAGAACAAGACATTAGTCAAAGTTGTCACATGCCATTTGTGGATTTTTTAAACTCTTCCAACTATAAAGGTCACAAATTCATTCTGTCATTTGTGTAGAAGAAGAAAAACAAAAGAAAATAGGTTTGCTACAAGAAGATATTATTCCCATTAAGAGCCACCAACTCCAATAGCAAAAAGCAAGGAATCACTTGGGAAAGCATTCCCTTTCCTGCAGTGGAAGCACATTCTTGTTAGACTCCTGGCTGACTACAAGGATGTGCCATCCTTTGGCATTGCACTAAGCTCTTTCTCTCTGATGCTTAGTCTAGGTCTCAGGGGAAAACAGCATATTTTACAAAGCAAAGCTTTGCACAAACCCAAATTCTAACCGAGCTGCTGGAGGGTCAGGCCAGTTGACTTCAGGCTGGGTTCTAAAGTATTCATAAGAAAGATGCAGGCAAATCAGGTAAAGGCTATTTATCCCTACTTTAAACATGTCATAGCCCCCCTGGACCCTTTCCAGGAGACACATCTGCTAAACTGCCTCTGTGTAAAGCACACCAAGTGTGTGGCATCATGTGCACATTTCACAGGGACAGACCTACTGGTTATCTTGCAGCCTGCTGACTCTTCACACTGCCTGGTGCTGTCCCCATCCATTTTCCATCGCAATCCATCTCCTGCCTGATGGAGACAGGGCTCTCTGCAGTCTAGGGGCAGCACAAAGCATTTGCCTCACTTCTCACAGACATCTAGCTATCAACTTTAGACAGTGCAGCCTTGAGCTGCAAAGAAGATGCCTCTCAAGTTGTCAGTTTCTCAGACAAGTTCACACCCTGCTTTCTTGAGTAGTAAGATATGTGCCTCGACACACCTCTTCCCTCACACAGGATGTCCCTGGTCTGGGGACAGTACTCAGTGAGCTGCAGTGTGTCTTCTGTTGTGATATCCTGTCCTGAGGGGAGCAATAACTCTCCTCCCTCTTCTTTGTGAGCTGGGGGTAATTCAGTTGAAGATGATGTGGCTTCACACTTCATTACACAGAGACTTCAGCACACAGAGGGTAAAGCGTTCTTTTCTCTGTCTGATAGTCAGATTAAGTGCAAAATCAGCCAGAGCCCAAGGCCACATTAATGGGAGAGGCCAATTTAAGCAGCGTAGCTGTGTTCCCAAGGCAGAGTGACTTTCACATCTGCTAAAATGAGTTTCTAGGCCTGCCTGCCAGATTCCCCTAACTGCCACAGGAACCAGGTGGTCAGCACTTTTCTCTCAAACACCTACAGAGCTCATTCAGCCCTGCTGAGCGGTCACTCTGCCTGTGCCCATGCTGTCAGTGCACAGCAACACATCACTGCTTTCTCTGAGTTTCCCAGTGTCATTTTCTTCAACACATTATGTAAAAATAACCCAGAGACTGGACTGGTAATACTTGCACCTACTCATATAGGAGCCCACAACTATCATTCCTGTGTATACCTGCCCTCTGCAAATCCCACACTGTTCATATAAAGAACTGTGCACAGTGCTACCTTGCACTTCCCAGATTGCCAGCCAGGAGCAAGAAACAAATATTTACATCAAATAATTACGCAAGTTCAAGCAGAAGAAGTAAAAAAAAAAAACCAACCCCAGACAACCCAACAAACTTTTCCTGATGTCTCAGACTCATCCTTGTATTCTCCACAGGTATTCAAGAAGAAACTCTGTGGTCAGAGCCTGGCTGTTTGCTCTGGGGGCAGCACAAGGGAGAGGAGGCAGCTGCTCCCTGCTCCAGTTGCTGGCTGTTAGCAAACCGCACAGAAAGAGCCTGATAATAAGTGGGAGGCAGATATGTGGCACCAAGGAGCCAGGTTTACGGTTGGCTTTCTGAGCATTTTAAAATACACTGTGAAAATTGATTTGTCATCAGGACGAGAGCCCGTGCTTGTCAGGTCTGTCAGTCTCAGTTTTCAGCTGAGTTATCTGATTCACTGGGGCTCTGTTGTCCCTGTTCTATTTAAGACCAATAAAGCTTAAAATCCATCCCATAATTGTCCCAGGCTTTTAGAGGAACTGCAAAATGCAGAGGAGAGGGACTCTGAAGAACCATGCCTTCCCTGTTAGCTTGTATGTGCCTGCAAAACCAAAATAACAAAAAATAAAATATCCATGATGCTGACATGGACCCAAACAATTTGCACTCTTGTAACACTCATATTCTTCTGGAAACTTTTGGACACAATGTCGTTTCCCTTCTGATCTCCAAAATTCAGGTGCTTTCACACTTGAGCATGCCTCTCTTGCCACATATAAAATCCTGTGTACCTGTACTGCTGCAGTTCTATATGTGGGTATGCAAATAAAGGTCTGAACACACACCAGGGCTTGCCTGATTTGCATGATTACATGCACCTCTAAAAATGCAGTCCAGGGTCACCAAAGTTAAGCTTTACAGTAACTGAACTGCAGACACCTCGCTGCTGAGGGATGGCCTTCACCTGACCAGTGCAAGTGGAAACGAGCAAAGCTTCCAACCCACTCCTGGCAAAGGGTGCCCTGAGTACACTTAGAAATTCCAGTTATGAGAAAATATGGAAGAAGTAGAAGATAACAGTGAATGTCTGTGGCTGTGCCCAAGAATTAAAGCAAACCTCAAGAACTCACAGACTGTCCTTGTAACCTGGGGGAAGAAACAGCAAATTCAGAGCTCTGCCTTCAGACACCAGGAGCACAGGTAAAAGGCAGGGATGGCTTCTCTTCCTCCACAAAATGAGTCCTTGCTAATGTTTTTTGCAAGGGAAAGGTGCAACTCACAGGAAACACGAGTCACATTTTGATGCTGTGGCTCAGCTGCCACTCTCCCAGGCTGGCTACAGAGCTCCTTTCCCCTCATTTTTTCCATAGAAGCAATACACAGCATTGTAAGCGCAGGAAGCAGGGAAGGAAATTAAATCCTCAGGAGCTACCATGTCACCAGGGATGACAGCCTGACCGTGGGAGTGCATAAGGCCATCACTCAGCACAAGTGACAGCTATTTCCTGGGGAGCCATACTTGGAGGTTTATGCTAGGTGACTTTTAACTGCTATGTAACAGCCTCAAAATGTAGCTGGAGAAGAGTGTGCACATCTAATGACACAGCTGCATGCCCTGACCACGTGCTAGGACTGCTAATAAGCACTGCCTTAAATGAGTTGTGTACTGGCCACGTAAACGTGTATGGAAAATGTATCTTCTGGGCAAGGGAAATCGGTGTATGAAGACAGCTGTATTATGTGTGCAAGACAAAACCAAAAAACTATAGGAAGGGACAAATGCATTTTGAAATTGCACTGATCACTTAGGATAATGTCCTTTGCACTGGGAAGATTTCCCTGACCATGTTCCAAGACAGAGCTCAGGTCCAGCTCCATATCCCTCGCAGCAGACTGTCCACTGTACCACTGCAGATTTAGACCTCCTCCTCCTGCACAATACCTGTCTTGTAGCACAAGTCCAATCACAGCACAGTGCAATCTGAGTGCTGTAAGGCATCACTATTTTCATACCATTCCTGTCATGATCAGTGAATTAGTGCTTGATTCGCTTATGATGAGGTGGCGCGCACTTCATAATGCTCATGTCATGCACTGTCACGTCATGCACTGTCAAAACACATCAACAGAGCCTTCATGCTAAATGCCAGCTTGCCTGTGAAGGGAGCCCACGCAGAAGGAATTTACAGACACAGGCTCTCTTCCATAAGCAACAGTTATTTTTGTAACAGTCCATGTAATTCATCCACAGCTAGCACAAGCATCTTCCCAACCATTAGGGACTCCCTTTTATAAATGGGGATACAGAGGAGCTGGCCAGATATTGAGAAATCTACTTTTTTTTTCATTTTATATTGATGTACCAGACTGATCACTGTGTATACAGAAGAGAAAAACTACTTTGATGATTAAATCCACAATAAGATTTAAAGTTAAGCACTACGCTAATGTTAGTAGAATGCATTTAAAGCACATTTAATGCATTTAAAGGCATTTCTCTGTAACTGCATTCAGCGACAAACCACTGGAAGCACAAGACATGCTATGCACTACCACACTTCCATGCTTACACATAGGGACATTAACACAAGCCATGCAGGACAATACCTTCAGCTTTGACAAGTGTCCCAGTTCCTTAGCAGCACTGAAAATCAACTGTGTGCCCTATGGTTGCAGAAGTTAGAAAAGAAAGGAGGGGGGAAAAAGGTTATAAACAAGCTTCACATATTTTTCATTTGAGCAAGTCACGTCAGTCCACAGCAACTTTACATAACCACCCCAAGGCCAGTCACAACAACAGGACTCCTTGCAAACCCTGGCATTTCTGTGGATACCACACCAAGAGCTATTTCAGAGCACAATGTTTTGCTAACCAGTTCACTCTTACTTACAGCAGCCACTCACTTATACAGGATGGACGGCACAGGCTTGGAGTGAAGGCCATCTCCAAACACTCCTCTAGATTTCACATCTAAATACACATGAAGACAGCAAAAACTGGCCAAAGCAGAAGACCACACAGCTGATGAGAATCCATCCACAGAGGTAGGGCTCAGCCATCAGGATGGGAGTAAGCACAGCCCAGATCAGAAACAAAACTGGACCTTGGCTGTTTACAGGTGAGAGATTGCCGAAGACTAGTGAATATTACATCATCACCTTCAAATGTCCTAGAGCTTGGCCAATGGCTCTTCTTTCCCCACTGTGCCTCACTGAAGCTGTATAACCAATGAAGAAACATAAAGGGAAGACGAAGCCCAGTGACAGGAAATCTTGTTTCAAGTCACTTCACCACTCTCACTGTAAAAAGTGCCCTCCTTCCATGTAGCCTAAATCTACCCTCATATGGTTTAGAAGCATTCTTGCTACATGATACCTATGTACCAAATGGTCATTGAGGCATTTGGAAAATAAATGTTAACATATAAAATGGGTTTCAACTAGATCAGGTTGCTCAGAGCCCCATCTAATCTGGCCTTCAACGTTTCTAGGGATGGGGCATCCTGTATGAGGATTGTTGGTTTCACAAGCTAAAGGCCTCCAGTAAAGAAAACTCACTTTTCCTTCCCTCTCCTTTAATATTGGTTCTTATCTTTGCAGTCTTTAACTCTCCCACTTAACCACAACAGCCATGCCCACTCCCCACCCCAAAATACCTCAAACTGTAAGGAAGCAAGACGTAGACCCAGAATTATTATATTGCCCTTTGCCTATGCCACTCAGCTTTCCTTTGCTGCCTTCCCTGGTATTTTCTCACTGCCTTTTAGGTCAGTACTCTGTGAAACAGGAACCATCCCACACAGGGATTTGCAGAGAAGACTCTGGGAACTGGCTATGACTACAAAGATCACAGTTGAAATAATTATTATTAAAATTTTTGGGGGGGGGGGATTAAAATGAATATCAGCCCCTTTAAAAGTTTCCACTCAGCAAAAACTCTCTTACACCTGTTGCTTGGGGACGCAGAAGAAAAACAGGCAGTTTATAGATATAACTCGAGACCTGCTCTAGGGAAACTGGACACTCTCTGCCCATTAAAACAGCAGTCCAGAACTGAATTTTTAAGGTGAGGGGGCTTTTCCTTCAGTTTTTCCAGCTTTGAAAATTTCTTCAAGCTGAAAGACTCTGTGACCTGAAACCACAGATCACCTCTTGATTTGCTCTACTTGTAACCACCAGCTAACCCTCACTGTTCCTCAGCCTTTTATGTTTGTTGAATACAAACCAACACAGTATGAACATTATTGATTTTGTAGCTGAACAGAAGCTCCTGATAAATGATTAAATTCACAACTTTTGGCAGGGGTGGAGGGGAAAGTGCAGGCAGGTACAATGAGTCCATGAAAGAAAGCTTCTAAAATGAGACTGGGAGCTTGATTTGCTGTCAGTATCCAATGGGTAGTGTTGAAGAGTACAGCTCTCTAATCTGAAAGAGCACAAATTTCCATTATTTCCAGCAAGGAGGGTTGAACATGACTGCACACCAGCAGCAGAGATTTCACCATGGGCCACGCCAAATAACCCACCAGAATACCAGGCTTCACCAGCACTCTGCTACCCAACAGATGTGCTTGCTGTTCTAGAAGATTTGCCACGAAATTTTCTTGATTTATGGGTCTTAAAAACTAAGGGTTTTGAGCCTGTTGACCAAGCACAAAACAAAATACAAAACATTTTTATATCCTGAATTTTCAAAGGGGGAGTGGTCTCAAAACACAGTAACATCAACATTTCTTAACTCAGTATTTTCAGCATTCACTGGATGCTTTTTTTTATATACGTTTGAACAACAACATTAACCAGCCCAGGCACATCTCCCTTCCTCAGGCTTCTAAGGAGGGCAGCTCAGTAACACTGAGCAATACCCAGTGACTGGATACGCTTCACGGAATAGAGCTGCTCAGATAACTCCCAGTTCTTGCATGCTAAGAAAATCCTCGTCAATCAGTGACAATCTCTGTCAATGTGTCTGCAAGGAGAAATTATTTTGCTGTTACACTGAGCTTGTCATCAATGCTGGTAACATCTAATGAGAATCTGGACAGCTCCTTCCTCTGCCAAATGGCACTCTCGTAAACAAGATGCCATACTCCTCAGAAAAGTTATTTATGCATGGAAAACATACCACAAAGCTCTACAGACAGCACTTACTCCAGTTGTGCCAGAAAGTGAAAACAACTGAACTTAAATGATCAGGTAGCTTTGAGAAAAGCTGCCCACAATGGAATTGATTAAAATGTCAAGGATAGAATATGAGGACAAATTAAATCCTTATCATGAATCATGCCTAGCTCTGCGGCAAACACAGCTGGAAAGGGGATGGGCCTTCATGCTGGTTTTTCTGGCTCTTCCTATAATGTTAGTTATAGTTTCCTAAACTCTTTAGAAATAAGAAACACACCTATAGCCCACAACACATAGATTTTAAATTCCTTGTTAACGGTCTGATGCTTTTTAGTCCCTTCAGTGAAAGCATTTAGAGAAAAATCATCAGGTGACTAAAGTCTAATTGAAGCCCATAGAACTGCACTGATTTATAATCCAAGTGACTCAAATCCTTAAAGCTTAACTGTCCCACGGCTCAGCTGACAAAGTTAGGAAACAAAAGCCTACTGCAAGTTTTCTGGATTTCAATCTTTTTTTGGAAATCATATTATTAGTGGTGCTTATTTTTCTGAGACATAAAAGTGAAGGGAAGTTTCATCTGGTATTGCACATTCCTTTCCCATATTTTTTTAATTCCTATGTTCAACAACAATGAGATCTGATAATTTAACAGCATTTAAGTTCATTTTAAAAACTCCATCGTATCTGGCAATGTTTGTTACCACACATTAAATTAAAATATTCTTTATTTGTTGTGGTGCATTAAACCACAAAAATTGACAAAATAGGCTTAAAAGTGGGGATGAAAAGAGGAAAATAATTACCTGTCAGTACAGAGAACTAGGCACATACGCAGTTCGCAGACTGTAATTTTATTCAAGGCTAAGAAAGCTTTTTTTCCTCATCACAGAGGCAGCCTTGAACTTTTCTGCTCCAAGCTAGTATAAGGGAGAGGATTCATTTAAACAAACAGAAGTTAAGAAAGGTATCAGAAAACCTCTTAAAGCCATACTCTCCTCCACCACAGAGTAGCTCTGGAGTGGCTCAGGCAGATGAGCCTGAAGAACAGACAGTCTGGAAGTCACATGCAAATTCTGTCCTCAGCTTTAAGAAAATATAGTTCTTATCCTGGACCATGTTCTCATTTAGTGAAGAGAAGTCTGTCAAGTAGAAAAAAGCACAGCAGGAGCAAGCACAAACAGAGCCTCATGTGAATGGCTGCAGTGTACTGTGTGAGATAAATAAAGGAAAGGCTCCAGAGGAATCACCTGGGTGTAAACTAAGCACCTCTTCTCTCACCTGACTAGTCACTGATGGCATGGTACAGTTTCATCCTAGGGAGTTGAGAAAGAAGTGTATAACTAATCCGTTAATATCCCCAAGCATTGTGCACTGAACCCCGAAATAAGGATTCCCAGAGTGTATATCCACTCAACCAAGACAGAAGGTGTTTAATTACATGCTGGATCTTAAAATTAGTGAGGTGTGAATTACTCGGTGAGTTACCGGAGATCATATTGCTGCTCATCTCACAAGCCACAGGCACAGAGTGCTCAGAGAGGCTGAAGTCACCCATCTGAAAGTCATTAAGGACCTGCAGCTCAGGTCATCAGAGTGGGAGGCTGTAAAGCTGCCCTGTTCCCACTGGATCCCTCACAGCACTGACACTTTCTCACCTGAGCTCCACACAGCACAGAATCTTCCAGAAACTAATTTAAGTGGAATTGTTAAGTCTGGAGAGAGGCATTTAAGGCCTGTGCAGTGGCAAGGTCACACAAGTGACAGGCGAGGCAAACTGCAGTGTGACAGGAACCTTCTACCCGAGTATGCTTTCCATGATCTCCATCAAAAAGACTTTTGCACCTCCAGCAATTTTGCAGAAAGAAGAGAAAATAGTCCATAAAAGAGACTGTTTTCTACCATGCATATCCCCTTCTTCTGAAGGGCTGCACATGTGTTTTAGGATGGAAATCCCCATCAGTGGTCCTTCAAGCACAGAGAGGCACCACTAGGGCTTTCTGTTGCTGAGGGCTGGGAGGAAAGTGTGTTACAGTGCCCGAGGCTATTTGGGTCTGATGTGCTTTCAAAAGAAAAAAAAAAGGGAAAAAAAAAGAGCAAGCCAAATTAGATAAGAGCTGCTTGGCACAGAAGTAGAATAGCAAAGAGAAATAGAATAGCAAAGAGAAAGTACTAAAGTATTGCTTGGGAACCCCAAGTTTTGCCTTGCCTCAGCCTGCTAGCCTTCACTGCTGGCAATGATAAAAATCTGGTGGTAACAGAATAAATTGCTACGCCCCAGAGAACAGTGGAAGCAGCTCTTCGTCCTTGTAGCTCATCCAGCCTCACCACGGGTTCCCTGCTCAAGGACTGCAGACAAGGCCATTTTAATCATTGCTTTGTTCGTAACTGTCCTTCTAGAATAGCAATTCTTTTCCAGTTTAGACTAGTTCAGCCTCCTTGCTACCATACAACTAATTCGACACCAAAAAATTCAGCTATAAGCATTTTGCATTATCTCAGACAAGTGAGTATGCGCTTCAATTTGTTTCTCAGTTTGCAACTGAAATGATGGCAACAAGAAACTATGAAAAAAATTCAAGTGGCTTGTATCGCAACATCCTGCAGGTTGGAAGAACTGGCTGATCATAGTTATTGCCTCCTTCATGATACAAGCACTGAATCACTCTCCTACTCTGTCTTTGAAATCCAAAACTAGAAAGTATAAAGCTCAAGCAGCTCCACCCTAGTTCTCTCTGAGGCCCTTGATCTCACTGATTCCATTCCAAATGGGTCATGTTAATGCTGCTCCTACATGGTGGTTTTAGCACCTGTCCCCAAAGACTACTTTTTAAAAGCAATTCAACAAAGACAAAGAAATTTCATCCTCCTAAATTTATTTTCTTTTTCTACTTTACAAATTATAAAGGCAAGCAGAAATGATTACTCCAAGTCTGAGCTCAGAGAAAGCAGTCTTTAGCAAAATACACCTCACGCTAATTTTATGGTTGTTGGTATGACAGCACACTTCATCTCAACAGATTTATTTAAAGTCATCATCATCAAGGCCAGAGACAAAGGCCTTCCCTCTCAGAGCAAGAAACACCTTGAGCAAGAGGCAAGTTTGCATCACTTCCCTGGACAGTGCAACCCAGGAAGCCCACTCCACATATGTGAGGGAACTGCTGAATAATGAAAACCACTATAGTTCTACCCACCGCTGGGAAAAAGTAAGTCTGCACAAAAGAGCTACAGACTGCAAGTTTTCTCCAACAGTGAGATGAAAAGAAGTTCTGGATCATCTGTAAATAATGAGGTTACAGCCCAAACTTCACACTGCCTCCAACTGAGTGTCATCCCCCAGAGCAGCTGGGCATGCATGACTGACATTTAATCAGTTTCTGTGGTTTCTCAAAATTGAGGAAGAGTTAATCTTCCATTGTTAAAAGCATCACTACATTCATGACACACATTCATCCAGCATGTCCATATAGCTGAACAATTATACAAAAGCCTGCCTTTGAAGGGAAACTATCTGGACACGCTTCCAACTCCCAAACATCACAGAGAAAGAAATCCTGCCAGCCAATGCTGGTGTTACAGCCTTCTGGTGGGGGGGAGGGGGTGGCAGGCAAAACAGGGGATGGGTGATTAAAAATCAAGCTCAAATGAACCACATATATATAGAGAGACACTCTGGCTAACAGAAGATCAGGCAAAAGTGGCTGTAGGCACTGACCTAATGCCATGAAGACAACCCTAACTGCTCGACAGTCCCACATACACACACCGCTCTTCTTAGAGGATTGCAAAGCCCTCATCAGTGCAAATTGATGTACTGGACAGAAAATCCTTTTGGATCATGGATTTTGAATTGTGTATTTTTTCTGGAGTGGGCTCTGTATCTTGCAACCCTGCCATAAATAAAGACTCTCTCTTTCTTTACGAAGTTACAGACATATTTTTCCATCCTGAGGCAAGCTACATGCAGACAAATTTACCTGGATGGATGACTCACCAGGTCAGGGGGATGAGTTACACAGGCAATGGCAACACTTTCTGGTATGAGTCAGGAAGAAGAAAATGTTTTACCGTATGGTCTGTAAGAGGAGGCAGCACAATCAGCTTCTCCATGGTGTTCATTACCACCCTCCAGAGCTCCTTCAGCACCCGTTTCAACACTGTCTTTTCACACACAGTTGCAAACAGTGTGAGGCTGCAGGGAGAGAGCAAGAACTGAGTAAGTTCAGAGAGAACAATAAGCAATGAAAAAGGAGATGTTTATGGGAAATTTGGTGCCCTATCCAAAGCAGTTTATCATAACAAGTGCTTTAAGGGTAAAAAACTTCCCTTTTCCTAAAGCATAGCCTGTGTTCACCTTTGGAATTATAGCACCAAAAACACTGGCCAAAATGGATGACTGATATTTCTGATCTCAATAATTTCTATTTATTTCTGTTTGTATTTCTATTTATTGCCTGGGGGATTACTGAAGGTATCACTTCGTGATAGGTGGTTTGGAATAATATAGATATAATCCAAATAAGAGTAGGTACCATTGAACAGGATCCCTTTACAAAGATGTATTTGGTCTACAGAGTATATAGGAAAAAATTACAAATATAGAAAAATATGTTTTAAACTTCAAGGGTTTACTATAATGATTTTTGATGAATACCTAAATTAATAGTTCCCAGAATCTTGTGCAGAAATTCCTGCACAGCTTCTGATAGCTGCTGAAGTCTCTAAATCTTTCACCTCTAAAACCACCCCGAAGTATTTCTTGCACTCTTCCATATTTTGTCATGATTGCATTCACCAATCACCTGCCATGTGTTTATCCACTCTAACACGAAGAGCTTTATCTTCCTTGGTTTTTTTCCTTTATTATTGTACAGGCTATCAGAAAGGCCAACAAGTGTTAGAATATCCTTAGAAATGTTTGTTGGACTTTGGCATTTATTGATCACACTGGGAGAGCTACAGAACAGGAACTCTGTGGCCAGTAGCACTCAGCTGATTCTCCCAACTTTGCTTCTTCCCAGAGCTGGTTAAATGAACAAAATGAACAAAACCAAATAGGGACAGGACTGATGTGGGCGGGATGCAGGGAGCATTAAAAAAACACTCTCCTTCTGTAAAGGAAGAAAGAAAAGAATCCAGGCCTGGATTATCATAATCAAAATTACTTGCTCCACAGCTGGACGACAATGCTTGTAGCATACCAAGTTCCCCATGGTACAAAGGAATCTGGCTTTTCAGGATTTATGAAGGCATGCATGGAAAATGATCAAATGAGAAGGCTCCTAGATGTAATGACTGCTGCAGAGAGTCACTTAGTACACAGTGACCCAAAAGAAAGATGGGATAATCAACCCCTAGATTTTTAACTTGTGAAGCTTCACATCTCTTGTGGAATTTATTATGAAAATTGCTGGCCATCCCTTTCTAAATAAAGAACTGATGTGCATCAGCAAGAAGTTTAAATTCTACAAGGATAAAAACTATTTCTCTTTGCAGTTCAAGACTTGGTTTATGAAAATTATGTCCAGTTAGCCACATTTAGCTGTCCCTCTCCAGCTGAACCATGCTGCTTAGTATTAATAGCAACAGTTAATTAAGGCAATGGATCAACCTTATATTCATCCCATGGTTCAGAAGTTATTTGCTAGGCAGAACAGCTCCAGGTATGACTAGAACAAACATTTGACACGACTGTGATAATGAGCAGAATACATATCAAGTACATAAGCACTGTTTGCAATACGTTTGCTAACTGGCTGCAGTAAAACCTCTATAGGAAAAAACCCACAGCTAGAAAATTTAGAATTTCAGTCTTTTTCACTACTTGATCAGCAGTGTGTTTTGCTGATTGCTATAATTGCCAGAAGTAGAAAGAAGAATCGAGAGCGTGCTTTGGCACTGAATGAATGTTGAAGAGACTATCTATCTACAGCTTGTGAGAGACAGATATGGGAAGAAAAGCTATTAATTCTTCTTGAAAATTTGGAGACTGGAAATCTGAGTAACAATCTAAGAACGTGGAGCTATTTCTCCCTCTGTCCCATTCATGTTCCTCATGAACACATGCAGTTCCAATCCAATGAACTGTATGTGTAGCATATATTTGAACATTCCCTTACTTTCCATCCAGGAAGTCCATCAGTGGCCTCAGGACGTTATCTGCATCTTGTGCGACTGTGTTTCTGGCATTAGCAGCAGAATTTGCTGTCCCTTTTACTTGACAGAGGATATCAGACATTTGCTTGACACATTCATCAATCCGAGTCTGAAAGCTGCACAGACAGGAGAGGCAAAAACAAGATTATCAGTGGTGGAAACACAAGGTAAAAAATGTCAAGTTCATTCAGTTTCACACTCTTCTATCACAAGACTTGCTGTTCTTTTCCTTATACCAAGGGGCACGCTCTCCAGTTCCTTATGCCCACCACCCACACACAGCCAACCACCTCTGAACACGAGACATGAGCTCATTTGAGAGGAGTTTGTTCATTCATCTTGCAGCAAGAAATGATCCTTTCCTGAGTTCAAGAAATGCTGTTATTCTTAGCTCAAAGCACCCTGCTGTATCTTTCACTTTTTCCACCACAGAGACTGAGATATCACACAGAGCAATGACACAATGCATGCCCCACTCTGTGCACCCAGGAGTCCATCAGCAGAAATCCAGTTATGACCCATCATAGGCTAAGTCTTTAAAATAATAGAGACAGCCTGAAGGCAGGCACCAGCTTAAACCAGTCCACTGCCATACAGTCCATGCCAAATGTCAAATTGGGATGCGGGGCTCAGCTGTGCAAAGTGTAGTGTCCCTGTAATGAGGCGACACACAAGGCATTAAAAGCACAATTACTTTTCTACCTCTTCCTGCTAAGAGGAGGTTCAAAATTAAATAAAGCAGTGATTAAAAAATATTAATAGATCAGTAGAGCTGACAACAAATCAATTCAGCAAATAAAGGAAAATGCTTTGACATTTAAAAGAACAGTTACTAACAACAGGCACTACAAGTGACATTTAACTATCCATTAATGGCGCAGAGGTTTGAAATCAGGAAGGGAAGCCAGTGTTAGGAGCTAGGGTAAAGGTTTAAGAGCAGATATAAAAGTTTGGAAGTCAGCTTTATATCTGCACAAATGATCGGAACTTCTGATGTGCGAGCCACCCAGGTCACCCATGGGTTGGGTTTGAGTATGCAACCTCTCTGCCCCACAGCTCTCACCTTCCTTCTCCACCTGGTCACCTTTCCTGCTCTACCACCTCCAGCCTCATGGTCCTTCTTCCTCAATTCTAGCCTGTCTCTCACCGGAAAAATTCCAGAGCTGTCTCCCACTTTCCCCATTTCTAGGATAAAGAGTCCTGCAGCAGTGAGTTGTGGCTACAATGTTAGCTTAACCAGAGACCTAAGTCACATCAAATAAAAGAGCATAAAAAATTTCCTGTACCATTAACAGTCCCTGTTCTGTCACAAGCCAATCCCACCCCACAGTTCTCCCATCACTACATCAATTGCAGGGACCCTGCTACAAGATGCTTTAAACCCCCCAGTCAGGGATGGAAAATAACAATGCCTTCATGGTTAAAAAGCAGTATGAGCCAAAATGGCTACCAATTTTATGAAAAATAATAGATCAGTTACTGCAGCAACAGGTTCACCTGAAAGTGATGCTTGTGTAGTTGTACAGCTTAACAGGAGCCCTTGGCAGCAGCAAGCTAAAAACAACTTTACCTATGCTGTCAGACAGGGCCTGCTGCTCCCTAATTCCTCCAGGAATTCCTTCCTTCACTCCTACAGCCTCCAAGAACAAAACAGCAGCTAACCTTGCACAATGGATAAACCCTTCCAAGACTCCTCTCAAAGTAGAAAATACTTCTGTGTACAGACAAATCCTCTCTCAGCAGGGTGGTGAGGCTCTCTGGAGACGTGCTGCTTTCTCAGCAAATGCAACTAATCTCACATAGATGAAGAAGAGTTAAGATCTGCAGTGTCAGGTGTGCACACTGTTGAGGGAGCAACTGTTTACAGACTCTGCACAGAATATTGTTGGTATCTCCCTTATCGCTTAAGTTTATATCCTTTAGGAGATCATGCTTATATGGTAAACTCCAGCTCTGCTTTTTACTCCCTAAGACTGTTAGGGAATAAATGAAGCACCTGAGCCATCTGAGTGGCTAAATCTCTGGCTGGCTCATCTCTCTAAGAAAAACGCCCCAGTATGTATGCTGATACTGGATAATCTCTTTTTATCATGTTTTCAAGTGTCAGGATTGTCCCCTAATTGTTTTGTAGCAATGACACCATGGAGATAATATTCAGATTAAAAAAATTCACCTCCTTAATCATTATTTCTCAGTCACCCTCAATCTGATTACAAACTTTACTGATTCCATTCAGTTACAGTCCCTTTTCATTTCTTGCTGTAGCATCCATTACTGGCAATGGGAACTGCTCACCTATCTCCCTGCTTAGCTTTGTGTGCTGAAATCCAAACAGTCATTGACAAATCCCACCATCATATTTTAGCCATAAGAACTGCAAAACTGTTCACTCCAGGAGACCAAGTTGGTACAATTTGCTCATGTTCAAGCTACACTATGGCTCACGCCTGCACTAATCCTGTTATGCAGCACAATATGAAATGAATGGGGTTTGTTATGAGAAGTGGTTGTTTTTGAAGATCAGTCAGGAGTTCTGTATTTTTAAATTTAGCTCAATTGACATCCTTTATAGCTCATTACAGAAGTCTTATAAAGTTGAACACATTTTTATCCTCAGGTAAATGATAACATGATTTGCAAATAAAACCTAATTGCCATCCATTACTCTGGCAATATTTTAAAGAGCTCCTTGAAACACTAGATAACATTCGCAGCAGCATTAGAACAAGTCAATCTCAAATTCCAGACCCGTTTCCCTCTTATTCCAGTATTCATTTAACAATCAGAAATCAGTCAGCTGCTTCATACATTTAGAGCAGAATGTTTAAACAAGAATGTCGTTTCATAAACGCTAAGCTGGAAACTGCTTTTTGAGCAGTAAAGGAGCAGGCAATTCCGTTACTGACAAGCACTACTTACTGAAAAAAAAAAAGAAATCACTCTACGTAATTCAAATACATTTCACAGTTGAGAGATCTCCATGTTACCTTTCCAAGCAATACAGAAGAGAAAGACTAAAAATGTTTCTCACTTCTTCAGATGGTCTCAGTATTTGAAAGGCCATGAATTTAGGACAAAAAGAAAAATATAATGCAGTTCACAGGAGTTTCTTTTCTTAACCTGACTGAATGAGATTAGACAAAAGAAAGTAATCTTTCAAGGACAAGGACCTTGTATACTCACCTGTTACCAAACACTGCACTGAGCTCATCCAGAACATTGTTCAGCTTCACCTGGAGCTCTTTGAGATGGTCACTTGCTTCTGCATCCAACTGTGGATGAAAAGAAGAGCATTTAGTCTGAACTCAGAGGGCAGTCTGCTGTCCTTTGTCGTGTTTCTCTGCACTGTTGAGGCTACACTTAAAAAGCAGGTGAACCATCCCCACTGGACTCGGCCAGATAGGATGCTCTCCTCCACCGCCTGCTGCTGCTGCTACAGAAGCTGTGAAATCATCAACAAATATTTGCCTAAAAAGCAGCAAATAATTTTCCCAGGCTCCTATACCCTTCAATATCCTTCCTGATGTTTGTAAAGTTGAGGAAGAAAGAGAATGTGAACTCCCTGTGGCCAAGAGTGTATCTAGGCTGAGAATCCATCATGTAATGTGCATTACACTGAGCTCACAGGTTATTTCACTCCTCTGAGTCTAGAAGGACACAGGGCTTTTCAGACTGGTTGATATTACTCATGCATTTATCCATGCATGATCTTGAAAGAAGCTATTTCACCTTCCACTCTGCTGTCAAATACTCCAGCTGAAGGTTTACCCAGACACTGCTCTGAGAAGGTTGGACTCCAGCTATTTTGAAAATCTGGCCACAGTATCATGGCAGGAGCTGTTGTGCACTTTTGTTGATCATTTTTGGAAAGTAAAATCTCAGCTACTGGTGTGAAGCAAACATAGCTCTACTCTCACATGGAGCCAGACAGCTTTTGGTATGCAAGTGTTTGGAAGAACATAAAAAACAAGTTCCCCAAGCGCTACATGAATGCTGCTGACACCTTGGCAGGTTCTGCAAGAAAGTGCTTCCTCCATTCTTATCAGCCCAAAGCCACCTGTTTTCAATCTGAACATGATCTACAGTGTCCTGTATTCCAGCTGTAGTCACCCCTCCAGCCTCCAAAGAGCCACTTCTGAGCAACATACCCGTGTGTACACATAGCAACACAGGATGAATGCTTTGGGACCATTTGCTCATAAAAAGTAACTTGTAAAACAGATTTGCTTGTGTATGCAGGGAGGCAAGACGTTTATAAAACAAAAACCTTCCTCTAAGGCAGAGCATCTATTTAGGAATGTAATGAGCCAGGTGGAACAAGTAGAGCGGTTAAAAATCAGTTTAGATTTTTATCGTATATCCATCTATACAGGATTTGAACACAACAGGAGTTCCCACTTCTAAAATAAGTGCTGAAGCCCTCTTCATATTCCTTCAGCATCTGTCAAAAAAGTCAAGCCTTAAGGGATTTGGAATCTGATCCGTTCATTTTCCTGTTGTAAGCTGGCATGGAAAATTGACTCTATTACGCATTTGAACCTGTGCAAATGAAATTTCTGGATCAGAATTTTAGAAGTAATTAAAGTAAGAATCAACAACCAAGCAAATGATGATTACTTAGACCTTGTAACTTTAGGCATTGATGCCTCCGATTATTTTTCCCTTATTAAAGTAAATTTCTTTTCCTATTATCTTTATAATACCCTTGCTCTGTGACGGCAGAAGGAAGCTAATGTCATGCCAATCAGCATTCATTCTAGCCAAGCTTGTAGGTAACAAAATAAAAACAGCATTTCATGGTGGTGGTTTCTCTTGCCCCTACATTAATCCTTCCCTCCTACTGCGTAAAGGCACAATGAGTCACAAGCTGTCTGATTTGCTCTCTACAATTAATGGCACTGAATTGCCCTCTGATTTCAGCCATTTCTGACAGATTTGAGGTAGGACCAGTTCATGATTCATCAAAACATTCCAACTAGCTGCTTTTCCAGTCAGGAAAAAAAAAGCCCGAAGAATTTGGCACAAGACAATTATTCTTCACAATTTACTTCTACTTCTTTACAAGCTATCAGATGCACAGTCTAGAGGATGCTTGAGGTCAGGATCAGCAACTTGTCGCCCTGGTTCATGAATGATTAAATCAATGATTTATTTTACTGTGAGGTGGCCTGGAGAGCTCACTAGTTACCTCTAAGCTTCCCTTTGATGTTGTGTTTTACTGCAAACTGATCTTCCTCATAGCAGATGCATTGCTGTCCCAGTACTGCAAGAAGACACAGCTGGAACAGCTCTTTGCCAAGGGGATGAGATCCACCATCTGTGGTAAGGAACTCTCACTGCTCCAGAGCATCGGCTCACAGCTCTCTGGGTACAACTGGCAAGACAACCACCCAGATTTAATTTGGAGGTGCCCAGCCTCACCCTCAGGAAGCCAAAACCTGATGGTAAGCCTTCTGGCTCAGCATTCATGAAGTACCCTGTCACACTAGAAGAGCTGTTGGTTTTCTGAGCAACTGCTACTAGGGAAGAAGGACCCCATATCACACTACTGATGGTTACTGCTTAGGCATTGGCCTGCTTTGGTTTGAAAGCAAATTTCAGGAATTACCTAAGTGTGATTCAAATCTGTTAGGAAGGTGCTGGTAGGTGTGTGCTGCTGTTTCCCACACATAAATTACACGTCAGTTACAAAGTACTGCAGCATGTGGTATTAACTGCAAACTTGGCCAATGTGGTGAAGCGCTGATAAGAGCGCTCGAATGAACCCGCAATGGTGTTGCTATTGCTCCTCAGTCAATGAATTTTAAGCATATCAGCTATCACTGATAGCAGGAAATGCTACTTGGACTGCATGATAAATCTGGCTGGTATAGCAGAAAACAGGATTAGGCAGCTGGGTCACTGCCACATGTCACATCCACACCATTTCTCTCAGCAGGCTTATGATCTCCATTCTCTGGGTGTATCAGAGATAATTCAGAGGAAGAATGAAAAGTTCTCTGTGTAAAGCATGCGACAGTACCCACAGCGAGGTGGGTTCTGATCTCTAAGAAAATGTTTCAATTCCAGTGGAATTCAATTCAGCCACTCATTGGCTGGCACAGCCATAATTCTGTGTTTGAGGCTAAATGTGTGCTGCTGAAAACTGAGGTGCAAAGGGAAAAGCTAATCCTGTATTCAAATTTCAGGAGAGAAATCAAGGCTCTGTTAATTTTCTGAAAATATCTGGGACTTAGCATTTGAGAGAATCTGGGCCTCAAAATCTCATCTAAACCCATTCAGGGCTGGAACCTCAAGTTCCATTGCTATGCTGAATGGTGGCATTCACACCAAGGTGCAATTTGAATTTAGGGTGATCTTCTCCGTCTTTCCTCATGCATGAAACAGAACCCCTGAGTGTAAGAATTTGCAGTGATGGGCTTCCAAATTTTCCAGGAGAAGTAATTAGTTCTTCTTCAGTTTCCACACACATTGGTGAAGTGTGAGTGGCCAGAACTGGAAGGCTTCTCTGTAGGTGATGCAGGTGGAAAGACATTACTCTTGCTTTCTAGAAGGCTCAAGATGTTAATCAATTCACATCTGAAAGGCCGAGTCACTGTGAAATCATCAGGTCTGATCTGGTATATCAGCAGGTAAAGAATTATGCCCTGCTAACATACTTGAGCTTTACACAAATTACGGAGTTCATCTGACTCCAGTTTGAAGCTGCTAATTTTTTTTCTGCCTCCCTCCACCAGCCCCTGGGAGCTCAACAGATCCAGCTCCCCTTTAGGGACTTACTTGCACTGAATTCTCAGGCATCTCCCCACTTTCCTACAGGAATCAAGAGTAAAGAACATGGAGCATTGAATCCAAACAATAGCTGCCAACTTCTCATATACTAGGGCAGACTTAGCTATGGCTTGTGGCATGCTAAAGAGGAGCAAACAGTAGATACCACAAATCCTTTGAGAATATTCCTATTTAAATCTTGGCTGTTTCTAAGCTGTCCTGCAATTTGTTATTCAGATGGCTAACTTAGGATTTAAAATGTGGGCTAACCCTGGCTAAGCATTAAGAGGAGAGTTTCCTGGAGCTTTAATTGTGCCGATTAACTTGAAACTGAAGGCATGAAAATTGTATGATGACAATATGCTGCTACTCAGCAGCTAATTCCTTGGGTTCCCTAGGCAGTGCTTGCCTCTGATACTCACCTCACATGCTTCCCTTGGGGAGAAAAGATGTAGAAATGTTTAAAACTAGTCTTTCACACTACATCTGGACTCCAGCAGTGTGAAATGCAGTACAGTGCCTTTTAATTTCACTGCCATGAGTTCATTACTCATGAAAAGCTAAGCAAAATAATGGGTTGCAGGCTGAAGTCTGCTGGAAAACCACAGAGGTGGGTAGAAAATACAAGTCACATTAGGTCTTATTAGATAAAGTATGAATAATTAAATAAGTGGGGCCAAGTTCAGGCAAACATTAGCACTGAATGTGCATAGCCCACCTTAGCAGACAGCTAAATCATAATCTCCATTCTGTTGGGGTACTGGAGATGATTCAGAAGAATCAAAGGTTTCAAAAGGTATTCAGGTACCCAGTTTTTATCCAGGACACACCCCCCAGTTTCACAGTTCATTATGCTTTTAATGCTATCTGCCACTTCATAAACACTGCCTTTCCAAAACACGCTTTAGGCATGTCTGAGAATGCTCCTGAGTCATGATGAAGCTGTTTTGATCCCATGAGATCAATACAGCTCAGAAGGGAAATAAAAGCATTAATTATAATTCCTAAAAATTATTTAAGGTACTTTTCTCTGTGCATGCCTGTGTGTTTACGTATTTCTGTGTGTACATATATATTTGCCTTGAGTTCTCAAGCACAGACCCAAGGGAATCCCTCCAAACAAAGCTCTCTAAAGCTCTGCTGCTGTCATTATTGTTTCTGACTAGTAATGTTCACAGACCACATGTTTACAAATTAAACCCAGAGATGCTGGGCAATTTTTGCCCTGTTTTGTGTACTACAGTTCAGAAAAGAATATGAAAAGTGAGGGGAAAAGGTACCAAAACTTATTGGGGGCAGTGGGTGCAGTAAAGAAAGGCACTGTTATCTGGGAGCCCAATCTCAATGAATAGTACTGAGCAAGCACTACTGTTCCATATTGTGCCACTACACTGCAGGGTGACTATGGGTAAGCCCTGTCCCTTCATTTCCCTTGCTATACAAAACAGAGTAAGTGATCTTGATTTCCTTAGCAGTGTGGTTTGGACCCACTGGCAAAGAACACCAGGTAGGAGCAGTATTTCAGAGCTTTCCAGAGCTGTGCTGTACTACAGCTACAGCTGTAGATGAAGATGGATCTGGGAATTGGAAGCAGATGAAGCCATGAGCACGCGTTAACTGAAACCAGTCCCCAAGGTCTGGCTGCACACATGGCACAAGTAACGTACCTGCCACAGGAACAATGGAATATTTGGTACCCGGCTTTTAATAACACCTTTGAGAACACAAGAGGTTGAACAATTCAAGACCAGGGCATACCACTATGCTAGTTTCTCACTCTCCCAAGGAAACAGTGCCTTTTTGGATAGAGTAGTCAGAATAATGCTTACTTTTGTGCAAGCTACTATGTCACCTATAGATGAACACAGAACAAATCTGCCACAGAAACTAAGAACCGCCCTTCCTGAAGGAGGATAAAACCCACAGATGCATTTCCAGGAAGTTCTATTTTCAAAGCTGTTGTCTCAGCAATTGTTACCCAATAGTCAGGTTCAATCTACATCAGGAAGACTACTCAAACTAGGACAAGACCTTGTTAACTCTAGCAAAACAGAGAACCTGGCAGGTCTTGAGTCAAGAAGCGATGTACTACACAGTCACCAAGCAGGAAACCCCTGGGGACAGCGGATAATGCAGGCGCCTAACACAACACGATTTATTTCTGGTGATCAGCGGCAGCCCTATGAAGTGTAATAAGCAGCATTTGAAAAGAAAAGGAAAAAAATAATCACTTCCAAAAACCAGCTTCCTAGTGTGTTTGTCACATTTCTTCCTGTGTGTTTTACTGCTCACTGTCTGGGTTTCTCTCCCCTTTCAGTCTTTTGTTTCCACAGTACAGGGGAAATTGTGGGTTCATTACTCTTTTTTAACCTTACTTACACCTCCCGTAAACATTTTAAAGGCCAGAATGCAGAGAAGAGATCTAGGCTAGGGAAAGTAGCCAACAGCCTCAAGAAACACCTTTTTTCCTCCACTTATTTAATACAGTATCAGGGGCTATTTTCAATTTGAAATATAGGGAAACCCTACTTAATAGCTACCACTATGGAAAATCGTAGCAAGTTGATTCCTTAAGGGAAATTAATTGCACAGGTATTAAACTTTAATAGGCCACTTCACAAACATATCATCACAAGTTTATTTTTTCCCAAAAATGAGCATTTAGCTACTGTTGCTATTACAGCAGGAAGCATATAATGCTAGTTCTTGATGCAGAGCTCAGAAATTAGGATTACTGAGGTGACGTGAAAGAATGACAGCAGTTTTCCTCGCCTGATGGGGCAAATCTATTTGTTGAAATTTTTGCCACTTCATAGCATTCTGCCACTGAGCACAAGCAAGATTTAGAAAAGCAATACAGGCAGAAACTGAGCTGTCCATCAGCAAAGCTGACTTTTCTCTTGGCATACAGGTCATAGCACAGGCTCTATCACAACACAACCAAAGAAAATGCACTTGAAAATAATTTTTTCCTAACATCAGAATCAGCAGGCTTTTCTTCATCTTCCTGAATCTTGAAAAGCAATGAAAAAAGAAGAGAAAAAAAAGAAGATACAAATATTACATCAGAACAGAAACAGTGATCTGGAGGAATAAAACATTATTTCTGTAAAAATTACCATCTTGTAACAAATGGACACATCTGAATATCCCTCAAAACGTGAGTACAGAACTCATTTGCTTGTCTGTAATGTATTAGACATTGGATGTTCCATGCTAAAGGCACTGTCCCACATTTATATGCCATATAAAATGATTCAATGTCCACTGCTCTCAGACCCCCACTAGCCACACCCATGCGAGCACAACAGACAATCTTTTCTTTCCTCTTCTGTGTTATTCTGTGCTCCACCACATTTGCTCCTGCATTTATGACAGATTTAGTTGGGAAGCCTTCAGTCATGGCTGTCTCCCCCCACTTACAGTGCCAGGTGTCACAAGGCTCTTGTCATGACTGCAATACAACCAGTGCCATGTGAACGACCCAGCAACAACAGTGCAGGAGGAATGAGGAATAACACTGAGTCTCTGAGCTCTCTTACCTCTTTACCACCCATGGCTTCAAACATCTTCTCCAGCTGCACCCGCAGTTGTTGGATGTTGTTCATCAGGATGCAGGGCTGAAGGGACAAAAGCAGGTGACTGTTACTGCTCAGGGTGCCAACACATTGTCACCAGCAGGAGATCTTGCGCCGCAATACCCTTCCCCAAGTACCACCAGATCAAAGAGTTACATAGGAAGCAGGGCATGCACAGATTTCAGCACTCAAAGACAAAAAAACCCCAAACCCCAAGTCAATTTTTCTCCAGTTTGAAATGGTATGATCAGTTCCAGAACAGCCAGACCAGCAGGTCTCTGCTAAGTACCAAATCTACAGAGCAATCTGTGTCCGCTTTTATTTCCTTATATCACACAACGCAGGCAGTGTGAAAGTTAATTTCAAGGGGACCTGATAGCCTTCAAACCCTGCAGAGCATCGTCAGGACCTATTTTTATTTTAGGGCCAAGCCAGAATTCAATCTGCAAAAGTACCCAATGATAAAAACAATACTGAAAATATTTACGTCATCACCATGGTCAGGTGCAACGTGAGACTGGTTTCTTCAGGATAATGATGTGAGTCTTCAAGGGAAAAGAGATGCTTAGCATGACTCACCAGTTTCTCCTTGGAACAGTAGGACTCAAAGCTCTTGGAGAGTATGTCAGCATACTGCATAAGCACTTTCCCAATAGTCTGTGAAGACAAGACGCGAACACTGTTAGTTGTCCTCTACCACTGCAGGGGAACTCCAGGAAATAGACAAAAAAAAAATCTTACTGTTTTACATGTCATTAAGGAAGGATAAACACCTGGATGCTGAGGGTATTACCTTAGCAAACCTCCTGTTATAGTGAGCAACAATGACAGGGTCTGGGCACTCCAGCTTCTTAATGATCTCAAAGCTCTGGTTGAGCTGGGTGAACACATCCACCACTGAGCAAGAGAACAGGGCGTGCTCAGATGTTTGCTGGAACTATAACAGAAGTACAAAGAGTAATTGTCAAATGGAAAGATCAGAAATATACCCACATTTCATAGGTGTTACCGTCATCTGTCGCATTGACGGCAGGGTAACTTTACCAAAACCTACATCTTCCTCAGAATCAGTCAAAAAACTCTTCAAAAGGCCTAGAGGAGCTAAATAGCCTTTTTTTGGTTGGATTATAAATTTACTGTCCTTCACTGACTATGATCATGACAAGCAAGAAGTACCATGATGTTGAGATCCTTAATGAAATCCATGGTTTGCCTGTCAGTTAATGAGGAAAGAAGGAGAGAGTAAAGAGCTATTTCTTTTTTTCAGATTTAGCTATTAAAGAGAATGTTTCCGAGTATCACAGACTACAGTGCCAACAGTCACTGAATAACAGGAAAGCTCTTCTCTCCATTGGCAATACTCAGCAAATTAAGAGTAAGATTGGTCTGTCAGTGGATTAAGGTCACATTCTTACTGCATGACTAAGTACATGCAAAGTGCCTCAATTTTCAATTTCAATTACTTCTCACAAACAGAGAGAGCCAAGAGAGCACCAAGCCACTGGCTGACAGATTAACAGCAGCAGAACAGACAAAAATGAATTATATCCACCTTGCCATTAAGAAGTTCTCTGTGACCTGTAAAGTGCTAAAATAAATGAGTTTCCCAGTTGTTTAGCATGTAAAAAGAACCACATCCTCCAGCTGAATTTATGACAGCTGAATTTAGAGTGTATTATTTGGTTCTGTGCACTGAATGATGTAGCATCAAGTCTTGCACTCAGAGTGACCCACATACCCCGTCTTTTTTATCTCTCTCCAGAGCACCATGCAGGAAATCTAAGGAAACATCTTCATTTTCATCCAGCCACTGCATCACAAACTGCTCAAACCACCTGCAGGCAAGGAAAGACAGCAAGTTACAGCAGGAAACAGAGCACCCCAACACCAGCAAGCCTTGTGAATGCTGTCAGATGTCTGAATGCTACTATCTGTGCATGCAGTCAAAGTTCCCAAACATACTTGCACCTGTACACAAGCTACTGGTGAACAGGGCCTGTACCATCACTTGGGCTGGTTCTGGGCTGGTTTTGTCTTTCTTTTTATCTTTTCTCCTCTTGGTACCTTCCCCTTTTTTGCCTACCTTGAGAATCACCTTTAACTTTGCATCACCTCAAAGCACTTTTATCATTTCTCTCCCTTCCATCCACGCGTCAGAGAGCACAAGGGAGACCTTCATACCCACAGGCATCTGTCCTGCTGCTCAATTGGGTGTACCAAATCGGCAGTGTGAGAACAGGCAAGCTGAGAAGCAGCTTGAGTGATGGGATCTGACAGCTGGTCCCTCTGTCCTCTCCTCTGAAGGACACACACAGCACAAAAGGATGTGTGTATGTTTTTGTTGCCTGTGTTTAAGCAATAACATAGCACTTACAGCCTTATTTAAATATCTATCTAGACTTGTTGTATGGAAGTGCCAATACAGCACAGCTGAAGCAAAGCTTAATTTCAAATATTACTGAACAGCCTTCACAAATAAGAGAAAAAGGTGCCCGTGTGTGATTTAGTCCATACAAAAGATTATTATATGAGTTGTACAGAGTACAGCCTTCTCTTCACAGGCAGCTGTGCTCATAGAGATTGTGCTAATTGTGGGCTGAGTTTGCAAAGAACATGAAAGCATGTGCCAGACATGAGAGGGAGATCAAGAGCAAATTCACAAGCAGAGCATACTAGATAGCCTTAAATAATCCCTACACTTTGAAATATAAAGCACATCAATGCTAATATTGGAAATTGTAACTGACACAGTGTTAAAATGCCAACAGCAACCTGTCTATGCAGCCCTATTTATTACAGACAGCAACAGTGGAACACTGTCACAGACATATGGACTTCCTGTATTCTGGAAGAATTCCTTTTGAATGGCACTTCAGGCTCCTAAAAGTCAGCATATGTTGAAGTCTGCTGCAAGTTTCTCAAGCTTTCAACGTTTTCTTTTAAACTGCAATCGTGTATTTTAAACAGCTCAAGCCTTAGAAAGGAACTCACGCAGTTTACAAGGAAGCAACTCTACATCTTCCACCTGTTTCACAGTTCCCAGGCTGTAAGTTGCTGACTGCTTCACGTGTCACAGGTCAGCATGCAGTTAGGATTATTTGTTTGTGCCAGAAGCCACAGTTTTCACTCTGAGAAGCAGAGCAACTTCCTTATTATCATTCATCCTTAGTTACTGCACCACATTCACAAGAAAGGGCCATTTGCTGTCGAGAACAGTCACTGCCCATTTTTATGGATACCATATGTTGCTACACAGAATCAAGTGCATAGGTCTTGCCAAATTGACTAAGCAAAGGTGGCAAAGAAAAAGGTACAGCTGGGTGGGTGGGAGTGGTGTATTTGCTCCCCCTCTCATTAAAAAAAAACCCATTACCTTCAGAAAGAGATTAATTGTGAATGTTGAGTTAATCACTTAGATCAGGAAATTCTTTAAGTACATTTACAAAGCCAGTGTCAACTTTGTCCTTTGGCTGGCACAAAAACCCAAGAGATGCAAATAATTTATAAATAATTCCATGTTTACATTCAGGGCCAAACTTTGCTTTGAGCTGTAACACAAACCTAGAGCTATCTCAGGCCAAATACCCCTTTACAGTGTTTTACTATCAGGTCTTGGGCTGCTGAGTAAGTCAGGGGGACTCCCCGAGGACCACAGATGCAACACATCCAGAACCATACGTAAAATGATCTAGCACAGAAACCAATTAAAACAACCTGATTTCACGCAGAAATAGCTTCAAAATGTTGTTATATGGCAAGTATCTTCTCCCTCATCTGCTTCAATTATTGGTCAGGAAGCAAACGCTGTAATGACTCACACACCAGCACACATGGCAGCGGCTCATGGTGCTGCTTCAGAGACATTCTGTGCTCGCAGGGGTCAGCACAGCCTGGCTCCAGATGGCACAGCCAAACTCTCCAAACAAGGTCTGCACAGAACACACTTCAGTCGTGCCTGTTGGGAAAGGCAGCGGTGCTTTGGGACTAAATGTAAGTTCACCTCAGTTGGCTGCACAAGAGTGAAGTAACACAAAAGGCTACCAGTTCAGCTTGGACATGAACCTGGCTCCCTTGGTCACACTCTGCAGGTGAATTAATCTTGCTCCTTTGCTGTGGGTATCTAAGGAACAATCTCTGGGCCCTGGCAAGTGCTGAGGCAAGACGGCAGGCAGGGCTCCAATGAGTAAAAGAATAAATACAGTGTCTGATAAAGAGAGCCAGAATAAGTCAACAGGATCTCAAAGGAAGGAATATCTTCCCCCACCAGAGAGGAGGTAGGCTCCAGTAAGCCACAATATTACCTGCACACTAAGATCAGTATTTAAGCACAACATAGAACACTTATTTACACACCTAAAAAGCTGGAGTTTTCCAGAAACTGACACTTCACAGCTTTTAGCTGGCAGAGACAAAGTTTTGAAGATTCACTCCCAGGTACATAGGTACTTCCATTTCAGAAAATGCTTCTGAGTTTCAGAAAATAAAGAGAGTATAAAACTTCAGCTTCAATACCTCAGAGCCTGCACTTTGTTCAATCATATCTCAAGGTTACCAGAAACATGGTTTCTCATAGTTTAAACAGCAAAAGTGAATTTGTGGATAGCCTCTTGTCTGACAAGTAGACAGACAACCCAACCACTGTCTGGACAGCAGCAATTTAGTTTCATCTAGAGAGTTTACCAGTGTGCAAACCTGATGTGTGGACTCCTTTAAGGAAGTTTCAGCGCTAAACCTACTTGTGATGAAGCAAATCAAAGGACAATTCATATCAAGGGGATATTTCAAGACAGGTGAAGGTAACGGTTGAGATAAACATCACCTATGTGTGACAATGTGGCTATAGTGCTAAAACATGAGAGCGAAGTAACAAAGCCAGTGACTGCAAATGCACAGGAGCACCGAAGCTCTACCACAAAGGCCAGCAGAGCAGAACAGACTGCAGAACAAAACTGAGCATCATTATCCTGATTACACAGGAGAAAGAGAGAGATTAAGAATATCTGATGGTTTGCATGAGACTGCCCTGACTCAGAGGCACAGCGAAGAGAATGGGGCTTCTGAGACTGTCACTCCAGCACCCTGCTCACTGAGTTTATGCCTTTGGTGACCTGATTTGTTAATCAAGGCCCACAGCCCACACCGAGCAATTATGTCCAACTGCCTCAAGTCTGATTAGTATGCAGCTAGCACCAGGCTTGAGGACTGCATGCACAGCAGCATGGCAAGAGAATTCAAAGTGCCAAACTGGAAACACAGTCCAGGAAAAATGTGTTTGTCAAGAGGGGCAGAGTGCTGCATTTAGACAGCAGTGAACAGTCATGTAAAGGGTGGGAACTGCAGTGTAGTGGGACACAATGCTGAGGGTGCCTGCAAGACTGGCCAGTGGCCCATTGGAGGCACCACCAGTCAGCAATATCTCTGAATAAAAGGAAAAAAAAGAGGTTGCTGTCAACACAGCACATGAGAGCAGCAGCACTGCCTGCAAGGCAATGCAAGGCAAGGTCTAGATGAAACATCAATATTTAAGGCCAAGTATTGTGTTCAGACACAAATCATCCAGAAACAGGTGAGTAAACCTCACTTAAAAGGAAAGCTAGGAACAAACAAAACCCAGAAAAAGACCATGAAGAGACGTGAACAAAGCATTTACTCTTGTAAAGCAGGAATGATTTATTCTCTATGCCCAGCCTATAACAAGCTCAAACTGAAGGAAGGAAGATTTGGAGGGGGTGAAAAGGAACACGTATATTAAATCACCAAAATCCTATGGAGGGGTAACAGTGAAGCACAAAAGGAAAAAAGGAGATGTGGAGCAGCCATCACTGAAAGCCTCTGCAAACCAGTTAAAGAACTGGTCAGACCTAGGATATACCTGGTCTTATATTTGGCAAGTGTGGGACTCTAGCTGCAGCATTATCTCCAGCTTGCTCACACAACCTTTCGGTCTCATACACCTTTGCCATGTCTAAAATCTATTGTTGCTCTCTTAGATAGAAGTTTCAAACAATTGCTTAGAACTCCAGAGCAACAGCTTATCTGATGCTTCCAACTAAGCCAGCCAGTCTTACTAAGAAGGACAAAACATTATCTTTACTTACAAATCCTGTTGTGTGTGTGTGTATACATGTGACATCCATGTACAGTATATACATATCAAGCATATCTGCAGGTACACATCTTCTGTTCAAGAACTGACCAAAGCCCACACTGCAGGCACAGAGTAGCTTAAAGTCTGTCCATGCCTTTGCTAAGCTTTGGAAATGCTGGGAGATACCATACAATACTGGACTGAGTTGGGTCAGGGGAAGTGGCACAGAACAGCTCAGGGTACAAACATATACATAAACACAGAAAATCAAGATATAAGGAATGATGTATCTTGAAGGCAGCCACAGGATGATCAAATGGCCACCCTATCCCCAAGGTAATACAGGAGACATAAAACACTCACGATGGATATTCAGGCACTTTTCCCTTGAAGGCAGGCAGATCACGAACGTATTCGTTGTACAGCCACTTCACTTTGAAGTGTAAATTCATATAGTCCGCACTTTTACACAGTCTGTGTTTCTCATGCTCTGTAAGGAAGGGAAAAAAAACCAGTTAGGCCTGAATTTACCACTGCCACCACACCAGGCATGGGAAGGAGTTATAAATCTTGTCTGCAGTATGCAATGGTTTTGAGAATGAAGCACCTACAGAGCCACAAAATCTTCACAACACAGGATTTTGGCAGCGGGCAGGAGTTCTTGGGGGTTGGAACCATTGGGGCTCTGGAGTTTTTTTCCACATCTCCAATTAGTACTTCCATTTGTTGAAGACTTTTGTGTTGTAAAAGCAATAAAAACAGAGCAATCTCTTATGGCCTTTTCATTTAACACAGCACAGTTGAGACTTCATCTTTGCAGGGGAAAAATCAAGGCAAGCAAATCTGTTCGTTCTTGGATATAAACAAAGGCAATACCAACATGTTACACTACATCCCCTACGAGACAAGAGTAGAAAGCACCAAGAGTTTGACAGTGTGACTCACAAGCAAGATCAAAGAAGCTACACAGGAACTGGAGGCTTCCCTGATCCCCTGCTTGGAGAAATTAATGATATTTCTCTTTCACAAGGCAAAGTCTGCTGCTAAGCCTCTTCCTCTTGCCACGTTTCCTCACGTTTTTGTACCAAGGCAATGCAGGGAAAATGCAGTTTCTCCCTGTATAACGCCCATACCTCCATATCACAACCCTTCCCACACACCTTCGCCACTAAAGCACTGGCCATACTCAGATCTGTATTTCTGCAGACACCACTTTCCCAGACCAGGAGAAATGTACGGTCCATGTCTTCAGTCTCAAGGCCCTTCACAGCCTATGTCCACACTACCATCTTTTAGCAACTGACTCCCACCTCCGATCAGCCCACAATCCCTGTTTTTAAAATACTAAAGTTCTCCCAAAAGCAGCTCAACACTTTCTCCCAAGACACTCCTCATACGCTTACACAGGCAGCTCCTTCTACTGCACTGCTTTTCTCCAAAATCCTCCTTGAAAAGATTAAAATTAATTCCTTTTTCATGATACGAGGACTCAGCAGCTGGCTTTTGCCTGCACTGTGACACTGCATTATCAGGTGATCAACTCTGCACTGCCACTCCCCAGTGCCTCCTGTCTGTATCCATCTCTTTCTCCTGCCAAGCTTCACAGCAGGAATACACTTTGTGCTTCTTTGTTCACTCTAGTGCCACAGCAAGCTGCTAGTCCATGACTACAATCTGAGATATTATACTAAAACATACATTATTTTGGCTTAGACTCAGGTTTTTATCCCAGTATTTGACTTCAGACTCTTCTTTCTACTTTTCACATGGAAACTTCATCACTGATGTACCTTTCCAAGGGCATCACTGCTGATGTGCAGACAGGTTTCAGCTATGTTAAAAAGCAGGAGTCTTCTTCTTAACTTTGAATGGCTTATTACTTGATAGACCAAACTTATCTTACAAGATCATCTATTTTCAGATAAATGTGAATTCTTGCAACTAATTAAAAACATTAAAAATACTTCCACATCTCTCTTGAAGCTTCATCAACATGCACAAGAATAAAGTCCAAATCAAGTGTGAATTATCCAACTGAAAACACAAAATCCACAGAAATCTTCATGCAATATTTTTACATAAACCTTGTCAATTGCCAAGCAACTGAACGTTCCAGTGGGTCACTGGCAAGCTTTTGTAACAGTGTAATACAGATTCCGTCTAGCTCACATGTTGCAGATACACACAGACACAATCTCCAAAAAAAACCCCCACAAAACAAAAAACAAACAAACAAAAAATACCCCGAATAAAAGAGAAAGAAACCCAATCTTTGTTTTAAACAAATTAAAATGTTCAATATCTGAGAGACATAATCCTCAGGTGGGATGGTTCAATGGGCAAATTACATGTACTATGGTCCATTTCACTCCACAGGGAGCTGTGTAAAGTCCATTCCTGTTTTACATTAATAACCTTTTATCTTTCTTGAGGACTAAGAAAGCAGGAGTATACTAAGCATCTGACCTGCTGGCCCTCTGCTATCCCTCAAGCAACTGCAGCAGAAAATGAGAACTCCCTCTGCAGATCTAAAACTGGAAACAAACAGAACAATAACTGTGCCTGCTCTGCTCCCTGTGAGTGAGGAAACCAATGGATAATTATAACTTCATTAACTTGGATATGTGCTGCTGCCCACACGTGGAAAGTTCTGTTCCCACCAAGGAAAGGTATGACTTGGATGTAAAAAGGACTTAAATGAGATTTAGTTCCCCAAAATTAAGCAATGCACTAAAAGCAAGCAATTCAAGGCTGTTCCTGTTTTCTAGGACATTTAAAATACTTCTAAGTTGCAGAAGAAGAAGATGCAAAGCAGCCACGGAAGCATAAGCCCAAGTACAGCTACTAGGACTACCTGGCCATCTAGGAGACACTTGACTAAAGGATAAATCACTGGAAACAACAAGAAAGAAGGAGAGGTCTTACCACCATAAAAGAGGACTTTACGTATGCGAAAGAAAGGAGGGGCTTGTGACAGAGAAAAGACAAGAATGAACAGCTCAAACGTTCTGGAGAACAAAGAAAGCCAACAAAGACCCAAACCCCCCTTCATCCATCGCTTGCATCATCTGCCTTTCCCCCTTCAATGGACCCCGCACAGTTTTGATCAGTTGCTTCCTTTACAAATGGAAATGTTTAAGACCACCTGAAGGTGACATGGAAACACATCAGCCAGAGGCATATATTGAAAACTCGTTTTAGAAAAAGTAAAGTGAAGATCCTGGCAGCCATCAGTCCTAGAACATTTCTGTTCTGCTTTATAACCTGCTGGCTTTTAAAGAGCTTAGCAGCAGCAACAGCAGCAGTAGAACAGCACACAGACATTGTGCAGCAACTGCTGCATTTTATCCTGAAAAGACCACAGAGTTCTGTAAGTCTCCCACACTTCCCCAGCAGATCTCAGCTGCAAACAGCCTCCTACAGAGAAAAGCTTTTAGAGTCACTGAGGCCATATTACTAAGGCATTAATAGGCAACTTCTCCCTAGCAGCAGTTTCTAGTGTTTCTAGTGTTATATCCCGTTCTACTTTTCAGGCAAAGAACAGGATTTTACCACGTTCTTTAATCTACTGTTTTTTTTCTTGATTGTTAGCCTACTTTTAATGGGTTAATTTCTAGCAAATAATGCCAAGTTTCTACGAAGAAACTCTAATAGGTACGGAGGCTGTTGAAGTGTCAACACTTTAGATAGCTGGCATCTGTGTGTGCCTCTGATCCCCTTCTCCTTATTAGAAGTGAGAAAGTGGCAGAATGATTTATTTCAATCCTGCCTGCCAAGTCTACTCAGTCTCTCTTCCTATCAGAGATGTTTCCAATTTGCAGCTCTCCTAATACTGATGTGTTCAAACTAAGATGAAATGTTTCTGTCAAGGATGACATTGATTTTCTATTACTGTCTTTTAAGGTGCTCCTAGCAAAGGAAGAGCAAAAGCCTCTTTGCTCAGGGTGTTTGCGCTTTCCAGGTGACAGAGGTTCCACAGAGGACAGTGAGAAAACTACTAAATGCAGTAACCAGTGTGCTCACGGGGAGGCTATCCAGCTGCTTGAGCACTGGGCAGTGTCCCAGGGGCGGAGCCAACTGTACGGCTTGGAAAATCATCCTCTACCCTACAGTGACTCCAGGGTAGCATGAGTCTGCCAGCCAAGCCTGGCACACTTGAATCTGACCTGTTTTACTCTTGGGCTGATGGGTAACGTGGGACACTTCTCAAAGACTTGTCCTGCACTGCCTTTGCCAGCAAACAGGGAAGTGCTGAGTCTGCTGTGCATGGTGCCTTGAGTAGTCACTGCTTTGGGGGAGAGAGAAAACAACTGGGGAGCTTCTGCTGTGTCTCAGAAACTGAGTCTCCTTAGGAGAGCCAAAGGTGTAAGATCCAATAGTCAAACACACTGCTGCCGTGACTACTGCTACCAGCTGCTGAACATAATTTTATACAGAGAATAAGTGTTCCATTTTTGTGACTCAACATTTTACACATTAGCAATCTAACTCTTCAGAAGGTGCCCAGAGGACACATGTTGCAACATCCACAGGCTGGCACAAATTCTGGATCAGAAGCCCTTAATATTCTAGGTATAAATTAGGATTTATCCATTGTCCTGCACAAGCTACACGGTGCACATAGGGGTAAGCTCCAGCTGGGAGAGGCACAATGGGGAAAAAGGAAAACAACTCAGGCAGCCAGGCACTGCTCTCCAGCTCAGAGAAGCCCACTTGAGCCTCCTAACTCTCTTCCACACTAGTGGAGAGCAGTGTGGAAACATCATGCCGGAAGAAGGGAGGGGGCAGTTTCATACAGCCAGTTCTGCACTCTTTCTACTCAAAAGTCTCCATTTCTATAGCAGAAATATGGTCTTTCAAGTCTTCTTTGCAGATCTGTTTATTGCTGGATTGAAAACTACAGAGCACTAAAGCTAGTGTTACAACTACATCCAAAGTGCTAAAACTACAGGTAACTGATGAAAGTCTTTGTCTACTCACAGCTACAAGCTCCACCAAGGAGCATGAACTTACCACTTGGTGAGGTGAATGAGCTCATGTTATCCAGAACTTAGGGACAGAACAAAAGGGAAAACACCATGAAGTAAGTTAGGGGCAGCTGTTATACTCTGTGTTCATGTGCACATGACTGCGAAAAATAGATTAGCTTTTGTTGCGGAGAGCTCCTGATGCACAAAGATCTCAAAGCAGACCAGAAACGTACCCAGGGACTATGCCACAAACTGGGAAAAGGAATATGAAACTCTTGCTGCAGGTTAACTGGTAAAAAAAACAGCAACTGAACCTGAGAAATGACAGAGCCAAGAGCTGAGGATGGCAAATCTAATTATCATCCTACACATCATTTCATCAGTTTCCTTTAATCCCCTTTTTCCCTAGTTAAAAAAAAAATGCAGTGAGCTAATCCAATCATCTGTATTTAAAATATATGTAGTAAGGCCTGTAATTGAATTACTGTAGAGCTTGTTCTAAAGGTTATCTTCACAAGTTTCTGGAGAGCAAAGCAGTGAGGAATTACACTTGCCTCAAATAGAATTCTGCACCCTAAGCATTTCTTGAATATATATTTGGAAGAGACATATCCAAACACAGCCTCTATCACTGTTCAACCCTTCTGCAGAACTTGCACAGTGCAACTACAAATACATTACCATGCAGTTTTAAAATCTTTATTCAAAAAGTAAATTTTCTGTCCACTGGCTACATTTGTATCAACTTTTTTCACCAATAAATATTTTGAAGAGGGATGCTCTTTTCAGCAAGTATTTGCCATGCACTGAGGAACTCATGGGTGATACCAATCCTTGTCTCAAGAAGCTCACAGGTGTCCAGAAGAGTATCACAAAAAGGTAAACAAGCCCAGAGTGATCAGTGGGGACATGGTATGAGACATGAACACAGAAAACCTGGGAGGCCAAGCTAATCTGGGCATTGGGAAACAAATGAAGCCAAAAAAAAAATCAGTCAAATTCATGTCCCCTTTGACAGTCATATTCACACATGCAATCTGTAACATTTTTACAGCTGCATTTTGGATGCAACAGGGAAAGGGAGTCTAGGGAAGGTGAGCAACTAGATCTGGATACATTCAATTCTCATGGCTGGAGATAAAGGAGGAGGATGGGGCACGTCCAACATGCAGAGGAGGAAATTACATTACAAATTCCTGAAGGTGAGCATACAGGAGTAAAAAGAATCACAGATTGTCTTGGGATGGAAGGGACTGTAAGGATCATCTCATTCCAACCCCCCTGCCACGGGCAGGGACACCTTCCACTAGACCAGGTTGCTCAGAGCCCCATCCAGCCAGACCCTGACCACTGCCAGAATTGGGGCATCCACAGCTTCTCTAGGCAATCTGTGCCAGGGCTTCACCACCCTCACAGGGAAGAATTTTCTCCTAATACCTAATCTCAACCTCTTCTCTTCCATTTTGAAGCCATTCCCCCTTGTCCTGTCACTACACACTCTCCATTGTTCTTGTAGGCTCCCTTCAGGTACCCAGTTTCGTCACCCTGAAGGCTGAACAAACTCAATTCTCTCAGTATTTCTTCACAGGAGAGGTGCTCCATCCCTTGTATTTAAATAAGGACAAAATTGAAAGAGAAGGTAAAATGGTTTGCAGGCGCAAACAATTCCTAGGGAAAATGAACATGAAATTATCACCACTGCCTTATCTCTAACACATTGGCAAGTAGCAACAGTCACTATAAAAGAGGCTCTTCAACACAGTTAGTAGGTCATAGTCCTTTTTCCCAGTGTCTGTTCTTACATCAGCTTGACCTCACAGGATAAAGACACTGTGGGGTATATGCACATATATAAAAAGTTCCTAACACAAAATTGAGAACATTTCATCCAGCCCTGCAGCCTGTCAGATTCAAGCCTGCACCTGGCAAAGAGTGTCCCCCCACAGCACAGTCTCTACATCTGTTGCACTGACAGTGATTAATAAAATAAATGGAGTCAGTCTTTTTCACCTACAGAGCAACCCCACAGACTGCTTCCGAAGAACAAAATGCAGGGAGCTCTCTTATTGGCAGTATTTTTTTCCCTAGCAATCTGAAGTAAGAGTCTAATTCACCGTCACTCTTACAGGTGAGCTCAGATCAAAGAGGGGACAAGTGGATTGAACAAAATTTTGTGAGCGGCCAAAAGCAGTAGCTTGACTTGGGGGTTTGGAATATGAATACAACTAGTATGCCATAGACAGCACACTGGCACATTTGTTTTATCACAGTATCACCTCACAAATGATCATAAAGCCGAACCCTGCAGAGCCAGTGGGAGTTAGATACTCTCTTAAACTTGTGAAAAGTTGGTTAGATTGTGAAGAACAATGTACAGAACTAAAATCAAGTTCAGAAACTAGCCATCAGAAGAGTACTGCAAGCAGCAGAATTCCTTTCTGGAAGTTTGCTGGGTTTTGCATGCCTAACTCATTTTCAGAAACAGTAAAATTTCTTCCTTACTAGGAGGTGGAATTATGCAAACACTAATTTGAAATGAAGATGTCTGTGGCAGGAATTGTTGTAACAGCACCTTTGTGCCAATGGCTTAGACAATCTGTGCTCTGTTATTCAGGGAACTAAAGCCGTGGCACAACACAGAGTCCCATCCACTTTTCCAACCCTTACTACCAAGGTACAATGCAAAACGAAGCTGCTGCTGGCTGCTGATCTAAGCCATCATATCATCAGTCCAAAGTGAACTTCTGATTTCAAACCAGTTAGGATGTCAATAAACAGCTTGCAACACAGCCTGACACAGAGGTCTACAGTTCAAGCAGATCTCAGCTTCAATCTTCACCTATAAAGCAGCTGCGCACAAACAAACCACTAGAAATCCGTGCTCTAATCAGTGGTGCTACTCATGAGTTTAAGCCACATTTTCACCCAAATGGATGGAGAACAAGAGATCAGCAACAAGCCAGCTGGCAGCAGTGAGACATGTTCTTACCTTCCATGGCATACTTCATATCCTGGGCAAAAAGACTCCACATCACCTCTGCACTGATCTTCCCAACTGCAAGCTCCTGAGGAAACCTGAGGGGACATTTCAAAAAGGCTTTGGCACATGTCAAAGCAAAGGGCTCTTCTTTATTTAGCTCTGAGCTACACTACAGGCTGAAAAGCTCAACATCACAGGTGCTTCCTTCACCCTAGATAAAGGACCAGGTGAAAATTAGAGATCATGGCCCGGACTCTCTGGCATAGATTAAGTCACCTGAAAAATTGGTTTTAACTCAGAAAGACAGGCACCTAGAAAAGGTGCACACAGTAATTCTGGGAATGCGACCTCAATGCCCTTGCACCTTTTTCCCCTTCCTTGTCCATTTTTTTCTTTCTCCTTTTTGAGGGTTACTAGGCTGACAGGTGATTGCTAATCATGTTAAATCAGTGATGACTAGGGCATAAACCAGATCTTGGTGTGCAGTACATTGTAGGATCTCTGTCTCTCTCCTGCCCTGTGGGACTGTAGGAGGGGTATCCACCAGTTAAACAGACCCATTTCAGGGTCCTTTCCAATGCTATGCCAACTCCACCCAATGCAATCTCCCAGTGCAGCTCTGAACACCATGTTCCTAAACCACAGTGTAAGGCACCACAGCATCACTGTGTGCATTAATGTGCACCCCTGAACTGCTCAACATCAGAAAAAACCAAAAGAACTCTCACCCCAGTGTCAGGTGCCTCCCTGAGTTCAGGATTGTAATAATCAGGGTGTTTGTGCTCGAACGCCATCGTAACTGAACCTTTTGAAACTCTTCCATCCCAATCAAAAAGTTAGTTATATAGACAGAGACAGATAAGACAGAAAGACAGACAGACAAGATAAGTACTTCTATAAATGCACAAGTGACAGAAGAGATAGAAAGCAGTTTAACAAATAAAGCAGAGCACACACAGACTAGGGATTAGACATATATGACATGGAGGATTCTTACTGATTCAGGACTGGGGTATAAGAATTCTTGTCCTCTTCTATGATGGAAACTATCAAAGTGATGAGCTTGGGCCAGAAATCAAGGTTCCTGATACTGGGGCCCTGTTCCTCGGGAGGAAGGTCCTGAGTTTTGTTCTGGTAAGAAAGCCATTGGAAAACCAGCATAAAATTTAAGGAGAAGGAAAAAGCTGGCAAATGCAGTTCACCATGCAAACTCCAAACACCACTGACCTGTGGACCGTTTCTTTTAAAGAGCTTAAAATTATTAATGACTGCTGGCAACTTGTCTGATCTAATGCAAAACACAGTAACATGCCAAACCATGTTGCTAACTGGTGGCCTGAAACCCAACTAATCCCTCTTTTGTCACTTACCACCCCAAGAGCAGGCCAGGCTCCAGAAGACCTGCTGAGACATCATTTGCCCTAAGCTTATTCCAAATTTTTGCTTTTTAGGCACCTGGTTGGTAACAATATCTCCATTGTTATGTTGTGTATGCATTACTACAGAGTGGCCACTGGAGCTTTCCTGCGTTTGTGTCTAGACAAATGTTTGTGTCTAGAGGCACCTCCTTGTTGGGCGTCCTAAACCCAGTGCAGGACACTGGGTGCCTGAAAACAAGGTAAAATCTCACTGCTTGAGGTTTACATATGCTAATGACACTTTCCTTGATCAGCCTAACATTTGCTGTAATTGGCTTTTGCTCACTCAAAGCTACATCAAACCCTCCCTTCACAAATAACTGCTGAGGCTGGCAAAACACATCATAATTAGTTAGTGCAAAACAATTATCATCCTCCCCTTACTAATTAGTGCTCATTAATTGATTACAAATTCTGCGCATTCAGAAGATAACAAGTCACGCAACTTTGTGCTGGCTTTTTGTATCAATTAGTATTCTTGTTATTATCTTAAGAAAATCAGAAAACTTGGATTTCTGCCTGCTTCTCAGCTACTCACAGGATCTGTCTGGTACTCCCGACTGTACAGCTCATGACAGTTGTTGAAAATGTACTCGTAGGTGGAGTTGAGGCAAGCTTTTACACAGTCCTTCACTACCTGGCTGGCTCGGGGTGGACTCTGCAGCTCTTGGACCTGACAAGGGGACAACAAAGAGAGTCAAACAAAGCACGGCTCATAAATCAAACAGGGAAAGAACACATCACTGTTTTGGAAACCACTCAGGGCTTGGCGGATCTGCTTTCAGCAACTTGTGCTATCGGTGACCTGAAACCACAAAGAGGTCACTCTTCCCAGGCATAAAAAAGCAGTGACAATACTTATCTCCCCACAGGAGCATTTGAAGCATAAAAGAGATTTTGATGTGCCAAGGAAGATTCCCCAGAACAGACAGATCATGGGGCTTGATATGTGTATAATCTGAGCCAAACACACAATTTCTGCTGAATTTATAGGACTTTGTTACAAAGCCAGCGGGCAATCTTCCCCAGCATTGTAAGAATGTGGAACAGACCAGCAGAGCAGTTTACATCTGATCTGGAAAGTCTTGATGAAGACCACTCATCTGCCTTCAAACACAAAAAACTTTCATTAAGGGCATCTTTCATCACAAGCTTTATTGAATTTTAAAGCACACCAGAATCCCTAGGGACATGCCAACTGATATGCCTTCTCCTCTTGCAACAGCAGCTGTTTTCATTATTTCATTGTTATGTAGCTTTAGAAGAGTGCTGCAGGGGTACTTTAAACTAAACAGGCAGGCAATCATCACCCTGCAAATACAACTATAACCTGACAATTTTGATATTTTCAGTACCTCGAAACTTTTCAGAGTATTTCTATCAATCAAACTTCCAACACAGACAGAGTGTCCAAATGAATACTCTTAAAATAAAGTTCTAACTATAATTTGCCCCAAGGTTTAGGAGTAAAATTTTAAGCACTTCTTGAAATAGCTCAAATTAAACACTTGCTTTGTTTTTGAAAGATAAAAATTTTTAAGTGACGTGTACTAACCGACAATGTTAGGTCGTAAACTTTAAAAAAAAAGTTTGGAAGCCAAAAATCGGGACTATAAAATAATCTCATTACACACTGCTAGGACAATAAACTTAACTATAGAACCAGCACATTAACATTCATAAGAACTTCTCCTGGGTCTCTCCTGAGAGATATTATCCCATTTCAGTATCTCATCCTCGATGACAGAAACTCTAAAATATTTACTAGATAAAGATAGTGAAAAAGCTTCCTAATGTTATTAAAAAAGCAAATTATCTTCCTAAAACGAGACAATTTCCTTTATTTCTTCTCCTCATCTTTTTTTATTTTTTTTTCTGGGGGGAGGGTGGGGGAGGGTTGTGCCATCCTTATGACTGAAGAACCACAGTGGAAAAACAATTTACAGCTTCATAATGCAAAATACAGAGAAGTAAAGACAAAATGTGGATGTTTATACATGGTCAGCAGATGATTTCCATTTTCCTTAAGTGTCTAAAGCACAACAATATGAAACAATGGTTTTAAAATGGGAAATCAACTCCTGGGGGAAAAAATTGCAGAGATGCCATTCCCATCCCCACCCATATCCCTACCTTCATCCTGAAAAAAGTGATGCTGGTCAGCAAATCTACTGTAGACTTTAGGTCCTGAAGCCGTTCACGGCTGCTGGCTGGGAAGTTATTCTGTTGACAGAAAAGGGAAATCCTGTTGGAAAGCACAGCCAGATCCATGCAAAGCTTCAAGCATGCGCTAAATAAGGAAACTGTCTTGGAAACATTTCCTGCTCAAGAAGCTTGTACCAGTCAAAACAATGCTCAATAAATAAGGCCTTTTTGCTGCAGGAGCTTATCTGTTTGCTTAATTAAAGAGCTTCTCATATAAATGTAAAGTCTGTGGATGCCAGGAGACTGACAGCCCTCGGTGGCAGCAAATCTCTCCTTGGCTGTAGGAGTAGGCTGAGAACAGCCTCACCACTGGCAGCCCTGGCCTCTTGCTCGAGGTTGTGTGAGCCCTTTCCTTTCTGCACTCAATGCTTGGTTTTTTGTCTTCTCTTCTGAGACAACAAGGGGTGCGGTGTATTCAACACCTCTCCAGAGAAATAAAAGAGATCAAGAAGGAAAAACTGGTCAGTACCCCGTGAGATCCCATATGTGAATAGTTGAACGCAGCTAGCTTTGCTTCTTGCACAAAACTTTTCCCTTTCCAACCTCAGGCACTGTGCCCTTTCCTGTATTCCTGCTGTCTCCGACCCATGTCCTTTAACAGCATTCATGTTTCTCAGCACACTCTTACATTCAAGCTGATGTAATTGGTTTTGCTGCAAGTAAAACAGCAGGGCAACCTACTCTTGGAGAGCCCCTTCACATTTGCACATTCAAAAATTATTAGATATTAAGGTGAAAAGGGCAGAGGGGAACAAGTTTTCACTTTTTAACTAAGGACTTGCAGAAAAACATGCTGTCTCTCGACAGTAGTAATTGAGTATTACTGCAGTTCAGCTAATCACTGCTGGCAATTGAGTGCTCTTTGCGGTCATTTGCAGATGCTCCTTCTGAGACAACTCTTCTTCTAGAGTGAAGTTGTCCACACATGGATTCTATGGAACTCAGGGTATTTATCACAATCAAAGACTTCCATGGGTCAAGACCTAAACACAAACCATTTGATCAATGTAAATTGCCATCTCCGGTCTGGAAAGCTGTAAACTAACACTTTTTCTTCCAGAACTTAACCTGCCCTTCAGGTTGAAATAATTACTACATGCTCCCATAATGCTTCAGCCATTTCTCTAAATGTAAGGGCAATTAGATTACATCTAAGTTATTTAAACTACACAAATCTTTCCTGGTCCTTTATATAAGCCTTTACTTGTTTGTGCACAGTTCAGTTGCATTAGCCACCGAAAAACAGCTTTTACTGAACACCAAGCAAACAAAAAAGGCAGCAGTGCTACAGATTCCTGTTGCCACATGTCGATAATTTTCCCTCTGCTACTCAGTGGATCAGTGCTCTATTTAGACCTCCTCTTACTAGTAATGTAGCTCTTCATACAATATTCCTTTTATCTTCTTTTGCACCTTGCCCCTTTTTCTTTTTGATTTGTCTTCCTAATGCATTTCTCTTAATATGCTCATGTTTTTCTCCTCTGTTTTCCTGTGGTTCAGGTAAATGCTAAAATCAGAAGAGAACAACTAAATAAAATCAAAGCTCACATTTTGTCACCATTTTCAAAATTTTCAATGAATTAATCACCAACTGAAATAATATAGCAAGGAATTTGAGGCGAAGAAAGTGCCAAGTCACATGATAAAACTGTATTGACTCTGGAGTAGCAAAGAAAGAAAGTGGAGGGTTTATGAAGCTTGTTGGACTAATGCCAACATTCAAAACTCGTCTCTTCACAATCTGCTGAAGTGGGGGGGATCTCAAACCTGGTAATACATCGTGATTCGAGTTTGCCAAACCTAAAATAAGTGACAACATGGTCCTCTAAAATATTTCTGCCATAGTAGGGGAGAATAAGTCTATTTTCCCTTTTTAGATGACAACCGAAGCTGATGAGACTAATTCAAATTACTTCATCCAATCCAAATTGGATTGGAAAATTCTGGGAAAGTATCAGGGATGAGCACAGTTCACAATCCTCAAATTATTTCAGAAGGCTTGAGGAAGTTCTAATGGAACAAAAAAACAAGGTCTAAGTTCTCCCCATTAGGAAAATAAAAAGGTACATTTGAGCAACAAGGTTGTTATGACAATTCCGTAAGACACAAACTGTGCCAGAATTTAGAAATGTAAGAGAAATCCAAATGGTGTGTTTCCCCTTTGCCCACGAGAATGCCTGAAAGGATTCTGTTTATTCCCACTCACCCTGTACATTGAGAGATCAATCCGAAGTGAATTATGAAGCTGGTCCAGAAGCTTCACAAATCGTTCTTTCTGTTGAGCAGAAAACACCAATTAACATTCACATATCACCACTGCCCAACTGATGTTCAGCGTAAACAGCAAGGTATCAGGTAATCAGCACCAGATCTCATGAGAGCAGGAGGAAGCACTATGGATACACAGCATTGCGTAAACAGTATTTTCTTTCGATTCTTGTATTTACTTTTAAACTGTAAGTATTTCTGAAATCTGTGAAACGTCAGAATTGTCAAAAAAACATGCCATCATCACTCTGAAGTAGAGCCAGAACAGAAACCTCTCTGATTTTCCGCCTGCAATTTACACCAAACTTGTATTTGAGAGAAAATATTTATTCAGAGAGGAATAAAGTATAGGCAGAAAAAAGATGGCAGAAAAGGGTCTAATTCAGAGCAATGATACAGCTCCATGATCTCATATATATCAGTGACAAGTACTACAGACTTTCTGTGACATAACTTCTTGAGGTCAGGTCTCTCCACTGAATTCTGATGTGGCATTTTGAACACCTCCTCAATCTATTTATAAACTCTCAATCTGATGGAAAGCATGAGCTTTTCCAAATACTTTGTCAGCATGCTCAACTCCACCACAAGTTATATACACAATATTTTAACCATTATGGGGATAGACTTCTTTTATGGTGATGCGTTTTCTTTTTCTTAAAGCAGTTGGTGTTTTTAAAAACACCAAAATTTCTGACATTACCAGATCACATGGTATGTTTTACCAACAGCACCAATGTGCAGAGCTAGTATTGTTTGCTCATTCCATACCATCTGTGCTCCACTGTAATGTGAACACAAAGAAAAAACATCACAATGCATTACACTGATTGATACCTGAAATGTGTGATGATTACCATAATAAACCCATGCTCTTTCTCTGGTCTAAAAAAGTTCCACTGCTTCCAACTCCTCACAGATTTCATGTTCCTTGAACAGAACAAGTTACTTACTGAAGGGGGGAAGCACTGTAGAAAAAATAAAGAAGTCCAATTGCAACATCACCAAACACACAAACCTACCCCAAAATTGGAGGCTGCAAAGCGGTCCGAAGCAGACACATTTGTGGAGGCAGTGGTGTGTGCATAATAAGCATTGATATTGGCAAGTAAGGTGCTCATCACAGCTGGCACGCCGGGGCACATATATTTAGAGGAGAGACATGCAAAATGCCTGCAAAAGGACAGTGATGTACATCATTCCGTTCTCTTTTGTGCAGCAGGACTTGACTTTATCCCTCTAATAGACCCCATATGCTGGCAGGCACCATGAACAGATGGAAGTTATGTTTCATCCCTTTATGTAGAACTCCAGCGTCTCAGAGCTTTTTTCAGAAAGATGCCATCTAAATAACAGCTCAAAACAAAGAGAAATCCCTTCACTGCAGCCATTTCCAGATCATAAAACAGCTTCTCAACCATTTCTTGCCAACAGTACGTGACTTAGTGATGCCCTGGGTCCTGATGCCAATTCCTAGAACCAAGCCTGACACAAGGAAATTTACACAATTTGCTGCTGCTTGAAGCAGACACAGCTTCTGAGGAGTCATGAGGCAGCAGCAACTGGAAAGCATTAACGCCCCGTGAGAGCACACACTAGTACTTCTGCACTGCACTGATATATGATTCCTTATGGCTAACCTATTCAGCCTGCAAGAAGCATGCACACTCATTTGCATTTTCCCATTCTCTCATTAAATGCAAGAAACCCTCCTCCAGGAAATCTCAAAATTATGCTATGAGCATCCAGGCTTGTGAAATGATTAAAAAATTTTTTAAAAAGCTGTTAGACCTAAAAAAAATCAGAGCTTAAAAGGTTTTAAATCATGGGAAATGGCAAGTAAAGTTCATTCCAAGAGGCACAAGAGATGGGACATTTCTATGCAGGAATACTCACTGAGCACCCAGACTAAATCTGGGAACTGTTTTCCAAATACAGCTTTTTCCCTAAGGGAATCACAGAATAGCTTGGGTTGGAAGGGACCTTTAAAGGTAATTTAGTCCAGCCTCAGCAGTGATCAGGGACACCTTCAACCAGACCAGGTTGCTCAAAATCCCGTTGAGCTGACCTTGAACAATTCCAGGGAGAGGACATCTACCACCTCTCTGGGCAGCCTAGCCTGTCTATCCACTGTTTCACCACCCCACTGTCAAAGATTTCTTCCTTTCACCTATCCTAAATCTAACCTCTTCAAGTATAAAACCATGCTTGCTACATGACATTTATGTACCAATTGGTCATTTATGCACTGGGTAAATACAAGCACATGAAATGGGCTTTGTTTAGCTTTAAGAAGAAAAGCGGTGAGGAGTGGGGACCTAATCAGAGAGGCGGCAGTCCTTCATCCTTGGAAACTTTCCACATCCCTGAGCAGCCTGGTCCAACTTTCAAGTTAGCCCTGCTATAAGCAGTGACTATCAGTCCTTCAGAGAAACCTGACAATTCTTTTCCATTTTGGCTTAAACCAATACGCAGAAAAGCTGCTTGCAAGGTGACATAAGCACAGCTCATAACTCATCTAAGGACCCATAACCCAAAACTTTCAGCTTCTAATGTGAAAAAGTTCACTTTTGTCTGCTATATTTTATATTACATTTGAAATAAGAAATGAGCTAGCATAGCAATACTAGTCTTTAAGAGGAAGAATGACTAATCCCAAAGCCAAGTAAAAGTATAGTGACAAGGAAAAGGTTCTTTGAAGATACAGAACTGCATTAGCCTAGCTCCGAAGAGAACAAATCAGTGGCACCATTACCCAAACTTTCTATAAATGCTCTCAGCAGCACCTGGGAAATCGGTCACTTCAAAGGACTGTAACACTTGCCATAACAGATGTATAGGACAAATACTTCCACAAAACCTCATCCCTTCTCATATCATCAGAAATCTTCAGTGGGAACCTTGAGCAACAGAAGAACTCTTTTTAACAGAAGAGTTCTCAAACAGAGATTCGAGAGTCTCAAAATAGAATTGGCAGACAATAATTTCTAGACTTGGAGGACACCAGTAATTCAAAGACAGGAAGTCTCTTCCTGCTCACAGACAGCCCCATGAGGAGCAGCAGTCACTGCCAAGCTTTCAATTACCAATACACTTCATCTTCTAAATAGTAAGAGTCACATCAATTAGTGACACCAATTATCTGCACTAAGGAACACAGGAAATGCATCTTACGTCATTGCCTGGTATATTGACTCAATGCCATAACGCATTGCAAATTCATCCACAATCTCTTGGGCTGTCTCATCAAAATACACCTTCCATGCATCATCTCCTTTGGCATCAGGGATCTTCACCACCCCATTCCCTTGCACATCTGTGAGATGGTGAAAGAGGTTCTGAAAGACAAAACAGGAAGAAGTTTGCATGTAAGGCTGCTGAAGCCTCTATGGAAGATTCATGAAGAGCTTGGAACTGCTGAGGTGGTGACACTAACGCAAATTTCTTTGTGCTCCTCCTGTTTCTTTCGCCCTGCCCACTCTGTATTTTCTGCTTTTACCTTCTTTTCTTCTTGAAAGAATCTCATAGCTGAATTTTTCACATGCATACCTACAACTTTACCCAGCAGACATTGTGAGCGATGCAGAAGAGTGCTTCAGTGCACTGAAACCACACACTAATTAGTGTTCCTGAAACCTACACATTTCTGTCCTCAGAATGAAATGCCTTAATATGGACAAGCTATTTATACAAGCTGACGTTACAGCTCTGTATCAGCATTGCAATTATTATTATACAGAACAGTCCAAACATTTTTTTTTCCTGAAAAGGACACCCTTAACATCACCCCTAACAACTAGACACTTGCATTATTATTCAACATAACCTTTCACTTTATCTAACACTGCAAAAGATTTCAGCTATCATTGCTGTGCAGAAATTGCACATTCAGCTCAGTGGGTTTCTCAGTAATCCTCAAATTCATGTCACTTACAGATTCATCAGCCTCTCAAGAGAGCTGGCTCCCTACAGTAATGGATGCAAAAGTCTAATGATCTCATTAGTAGCTAGAGGACTCTGCTTTACACTACTATTTTTCCTGATTATTTTTGCTGCAAATCATCTTCATTTTAGAATGCACAAAAGAAAGAAGGTGATAGTTAAAAAGACACCTATTTGCAAAAAAAGGAGCAGAAAGTGATCGTGCATGTTCAAAGCACGAAAGCAAAACAGCTTACCAAATAGCCATCACTGAATTAAAAACAAAAAAATACGTACTGAATAACACAACACAGTCTACTAAAAGAAGCCTACTTTCTGACCTTCATCTGTCTTAGAGAGCTCCCTGGTATAGCCAGAAGACACCACAGAGCTCATCCACCTCAGTGTCTGGATAAATATGCTGCTCCCGAAGATGAACATTCCTCTCTGTCATACAACTGTCCTCTGTCTAAGATGAATTTGCTTAACCGTCACCGACCTCAGGATATTCTTGTATACAGGGCTCTGACTGCTCTTCCTTACTCAGGCACTTTAAGACTGACCCTGCTGCCTGCCTTTTCTTTGACACAGATACACTGGGCATCTCTCCAAGACAGTGTTTTCCCTTTAGTCCTTCTCACAAGTCATCTTTGGATTTCTCCCAACTTCTGCAGCGCTTCCTGTCCAGCTCAGTCTATCCTGAGACAGGTCAGTACCCAGAAACTTCAGCTTATCTTCTGTTCCCCAACAGTCGTTCATAAATACACACCACTGCAGCAGCAGCAAAGAATTTTTACCACCAATACCTGCATCATACAACAGCCCCAGATAAAGACTCCCACCTCAATTATGCATTTTAGTATGCTTCCTCTAAAGAAAGACAGAAGTACAGTACATGCTGAAAATCACTCAAGGAAATTGAGAGGTTTCGCCATCTTAAACTCATCGTGGACTTTGAGTGGAACCAAAGCCTGATCTCTGCCTGACAGTAACACAGCTGTGACAGTGGGACAGACTGAGCCAGCCAGTCTTCAGTGTGGGGGAGAGACAGCTTAAAGCTGCCTTTGCTTCCCTGACAAATGTGGGTTTGATGATTCAGTGTGTTACGAGGCCTGCATAGCAGGGAAAAGAAAGCTGACCTAGGGCAAGGAGGAACTCTTCAAGGAAATAAAGGTCAAAAACTCACTTCTTCAATAGTCAGAAAGAACAGAGTGGTATTCCCACTTCTTACCTCATGAAGGCAAGTGTACTGAATATGATATGGAGCCACCTTCTCCTCGCCTTTGATCTCCACACTGATTTGTAGGCGAATAGCCCCAGACACTGCAGACTTATCTGTTCGCTTCTCTAAAAGGCAAAAACATCACCAATTATATGCAATGTTCATGTTCAGAGGACAGCCATCTTTGGGGTGACAACACTGGCAAAAGAAACTGCTGGAAGCTCAGGCTGAGTCACCACAGAGAAAACTTTTCTTTCAAAACACTGAATACTAAGTAGACATCAGCAAAACAACTGCCATGATACACCCTCAATATGACACATCTAATAAAACTATGTACATTTTTAGACATAAGCCAGCCTTTCTGTCAGCAAATATGCTACAGGGTCTTGGATTCAGTCAGCTGAGCTAGAACCACCAAGGACAGATTCCTTTTTTGAGAAAAGGGCTGACTGATGTGGAATTTGTCCCTAACTTCACCACAGCCCTGAACTCCTGGGAACTGCTGGTTGTCCCTGTCAAGAAGATTTTGGGTCTCCTAGGAGTTGGCAAGTCCACAGTGCCTGTAAACTCAGCACCATCTGGTTGCTTGCTGGTACTTTCTACAACAGTCACTAGGAAAGTCTCAACAACTTGCCACCCAGTGCTGTGCATGTGACAGTATTATAAACGGGTAAAATGCTTTGAAAAAAGAACATAGGACAGCATGTCCCCAGCAGAGGTGGAATACAGTCCCGCTCCAAGCATTTCTCCCATTGTACTTTTCAATGCCTGACAGAGAAAAACCATCAACCTTCTGACATGTTACAGTCCATTCTAACTGGGATCAGCTTTGCAGCTGCTCTGCAGCAGCATCATATGCCCCTGAAACCATGTAAACTTTTTTTCTCCCTTTCTTGCAGATTGTCCACATGCATCCAAGAGTTCCCAAGCATTCCCAACCCAACACATGACATGTTTTCAGTCCCAAGGCCCTGCTCACCAAGGTTGTACCACACGTCCATTTCTCCGCTCAGAGTACGAACTTCAATGATTGTCTGCCCCAGGAAATCATCCGACTCGCGTTTCAGCCTCTGCTTGACACGAGACTTGATGTCATCATCTTCATCCCACACTCGCACCTTGATCCGGTCAGAGGAATTATGGCACTCACTGCAAACAAGAGAAAATGTAATTTTAAGAGTGTGCAGCGCAGCCAACATTTGTATGCTACACTCTCTGCATTCCTCTTGACCCACTCCTCCAGCATCAGAGAAATGAATTAGCAAAGTGTAAACAATGCCTATCTATTCAAAAGTAGAGTGTCTGGTACGAGCCACAAAACAACTTTTTGGTGCACTCTAAATGCTCCTGTGACACAGCAGATACCGCACTCCAGATGCATGCTGAACGACCACCCTGCCCCGACCTCAGCCACCAACTTCTGACTTCCTAAGTGGCTGTGACCCTCCTGCTTGTCCTCACTCTCAGCAGCAGCTCACAGAACCTGGGAATTCTCTCCACGGCTCCACAGGAACAACAAGTTGGTTTTGCTGTTAAACCCGCAGAAGCCCAGGGATAGCTAGGCTGGTTAATGCCAGCATACACACCCTGCAAAAATGACAGTCAGCATCCAACTGGTTCCAACAGCTCTCTCCATCAATGACCTCCTGTTCAGCTGTAGGCTTTAAGGGCTACCTGTATTTATGCAGTTTCTAGGACAGCACAGTGAAGGCCTGTGACAAACACCCTTTGTACAGGTTTCTAACAAAGGGTAAGCAGCCCAGATGGAGGTAGATCTCTTACTTCAAGACAGTAAGTGTATCAATGCACAATACATTACAATCAGATGATACTGCATACTGCCTGAGGGGAACGGGTGTGATACAATAGTTACAGCATTGGTATTTAATTACTAGAATTGATTCTGCCTATTATTCACAGCTTAGACAGATACTTTGTGCTCTGGGCAGATCAATAAAGACATTTCCATTAAAAGAAGCAGTTTACTGTTTGATGAATCAGCACCCTCCAGTTTAATGCACAGACATAATTTCTAGATTCTCCCTCCTTTTCAGGTTTTCAGATACCTTTTGTAGATCCAAACAGGCTCTTGGATGTCAGAAGTGGGTAGAAGAACCATATTATAACAACTCTGCTCATTTAGAGGGCATGCAATAAAGCGATTTGAATGCTCATATGAGACCATGACAAGGGTGATTACTCACCATAACCACTACAAATGTCTACCCTCAAGCAAATAAAACCTATGAAAACAGGCAATTGCTGCTGAAGGCCTGTTTTCCAGCCTTTTTAACATTAACATGCTGCATCTGTTGCTAGGCAACAGGGAGAAAGAAGAAATGGGTCAGAAGAGATCTGCTGAGCCTGGTCAATAGGATGTGGCAGTGACTGGTTATGAGCATGCTCTCTGCCAAGAAACCATTTGGGCTCTTAGTGCCACCATTGTGATTCAGGACAATGTTTAACAGACATCCACACAGCTCCTACTGATTTTTCCAGGAGAGAGGAAGGGCTGGGAATTATATGGACAAAGTTAAAGGCAATTCCATGCAGCTCTGATCACAGGCAGAGCACATCGCTGCTCCCTGCCTTTGCTGTGCAATCAAATCTGTATTTAGAGTTCAGAATAAAAGATGTTCAATGTTTGTCTCCCAACTTCACTATCCTCTCCTTCCGCCTTTACTTCAAAAATGTCTTCCCAACAAAACCATGCAAACAAGTATTCACAAGCAGGGAATGGCTGGAATTGCTGCTCTTTTTCAGCTTTCAAATTTATCTGAGTGCTTTGCCATGTCTGCCAGCAACACAGCCTAAGCATGTAAAATAAATCCTCTGTTCCTGACACGGTGCACTAATGTACAGCCTGGCAGTATAGTAGAGGCTCAGTGTTCAGAAACATATGGGCGCCTCAAAACACAACTGGCACACAGAGCCATTGATAAAGCATCAGTAAGTTAATTCCTGACTTCTTCAGACATCACCCTCTGGCCGACTGCTCTTTGCTACAGCCACTTTAGTCTTGTTTCTTTGCTTGCAGTGGTCTTTCCTTAAGGAAAACGTTCACTGTTCAAACCTAAATCTAACTTAGTCAGTCCCACACACATCATCCCCCGCTCCTGAGGTGGCTGGCTATCATTCTTCGCTCAAATACAGCAGCATAACTCACTGCAACATCCTACAGGAAACCTTCCAATAGCATTTACTGAGCTACTAAAGCTTCTATCTTACCCCACCTTTCTTTGTTGTTTTAAAGAGACTGCTCAGGTTGCTTTCTTTGTGCTGGTCCCATGCCAGAGAGTGAGCTTTATCACTTGCTTACAGCAGCTGAAAGCCTTGAACTGGTGGCTTACCATCAAACATCTAAGTCTGTAAAACAACAGTCCTTGCTCTTGGTGAAGTAACACAGTTGTGTCAAAACCAGTTCACTTTTCAGTGAGCAACCCAAAAGAGAATCATGAACACTGGGAGACTTGAGTTTGCTGATGGGTAACAATTTTCTAACTAATGAGAGATAGCTTCCAATTTGTGACAGTGACACAACTCCATAAAACTGTGGCTAACAAGCTCTGCTGCTAGAAGCTTCCCCCTCATTAATACAGGAGCTGGCACTTTTCTCAAGATGCCTGCCCCACTTATTGCTATGTTTTTATGAAGCTTGATTTCACTGTGTGCACACATATGTCAGTCCACCCTCCCACAGCTGAGTTCTCACAGCTTTTCCCAAGAGGATGCAGAGAAAAGAAACACTCTGTGACCCCACCAAAAGAAATTATCAAATACTTTCAGGTCCATTTCAGAGAGCAAGAGACTGGAAACCAAGTGTGCTATGTATGTGGCTCAAAACCTTTTTTTAATCCATATTGTCTCAGTGTTTGCAGTGGTGCCGTTTCTAGAAAAGAACTTACTTTCACACTTCAAGCTACTAAATGAAGAAACATTTTCCGGAAACAGCATAGAAAATCCTTGAAAAAAATTAAAATCCAATTCTTTTTCCATTAAGATTTCCTGCCTGAAGCCAGTGGTTGCTACGTTGGAAGCAGCTGAGCCTGGTTCTGCTGACTTGTTTGCTATCCCACTCTCTACCTCCATCTATTTTGCCACATTCCCCTTTAGTCTTACACAGCACTGAAGCCCCCGCACCCACACATATCCCCTGCACTGTCAGTATTTGGGTCTCTTCCCATGCCCAGCTGAGGGGAAGCACGAGAGCACACGAAGCTCTAGTTAATTCTGGTCTGCTCACACAGTGACATGCCCACACACACAGTAATTAGTATATTGGTGGCTAAACAGAACAAGCAACTGTTGAATTTACACTGTAGTTCCTCCCACAATTAAGTTAGCAATTTGTATCCCTCTAATCTAGCTCCAACTTCTGCAAAAACATTGTAGGAAGTGATTCTTAGTTCTGAGATCTCTGCCCATATGTAAAGGCTGAGCCAGACGGGCTTGGATGATGTCAGAGGTCTGGGACAGGTCGCTGCCTGTGCCTTGTCTCCTCCACAATGTGGAGAGAAGAAGGAGAAGTCTCTAAAAATGACCAGAACACCACTTTTGAACCAGTGATTCATATTTTGAAACAAAAGCCCCAACAACATTTGTGCTGAATTTGCTAATTTTGCCCTGTAGAGCTGACAGGCTAATAAAGACAAAACACAACACGTAGATTTAAGCAAGAACAGATGATGAAAGTAAAGGACCAGAGGAAGCAACAACATTTTGCAGATTTTAAAGTAGGTCAGTCAAGCCCAGAATTCAGTCATTTTATTGTATTTTGATACTAAAAATACTTATAGTTCAAAGAACCTAGTGAATGTCTGTATGTCCATATTCTGTGAGCAGTCAGTTTCCTTTCTGCTGAAACAACTCTCAAAAAGAACCTGTAGAGTTCCACAGTCCAGTGCAGGGGACATTTCAGACAATGGTAGAGAAAGAGAAAGAAAGAAAGTGCAAAGCTGCTTGCAGAAATAATGGATGAGAGTGCAGGAGGTGGGAAAATGCAAAGGAGAGAATGGATCAGCAAGACTTTATGACCTGTGACCTCATTTTAGGGGGACAGTTCTTCTTCTGAGGAGCAAAGCCTGAAAAAAAGACGTAATTTTCTGGAAAATGAGAAAGGAAGGAGTAGCTGTAGAAACCAGTATGAGAAAGTCCAGTAAAAAGTTGCAACAATATGCAGAGGAGGAGTAGAAAAAAGTTGTTTTGGGAAATGGTGTGGCTGAAAAAGCAGGAGGATTTAAATGCAGGTAAAATGAAGTGTCATAACATGGCAGGGTCCAATTGGCAGCTCAGCTGTGGCCAACTGCAGTGGGAATGGAAGGCAGAAAACTTCTCAGAAAAGGCTCATTTTTAAATGATGACAAGACTCCTCTTTTAGGGAGAAAAAAAGACAGTGGAGAAAACACCAAAGGCAAAATCAGAGTGGAAAGAAAGCGAAGGAAAATCCTCAGTACCTTATAAGTTAAGCACGACAGCACAATAATATGCCCTGAGAGCCCGTTGTTGATGTCTAAGAACAAAGAAATGAGTTTTCTGTTCTTACTAGCATGAAGCTCTTTTATTAGGAGAACAAGTACAATCATTTGCTGTTACCCAATGTTACAATGCCAACTGACAAACTAATGGTGCAGTTCTTCTAACTACAAAGAGCGGATAAAGTGATTCTGAGTTTTACATCCCTAGCTACATTAACTCAGCTTTCCAACAGGTGCTCGCCACGAGGCATCAGGTCTGCATTCATATTTAAGTCTCATGTTGGTAACTGAGAAGGGAAATAAGTGAGATTTTATCAGAGTGCCAGTTTCAGTATCTGCAGTACCTGGAGATTAAAGAAACCAAGACAAACTGGATGGCTCCTACCACACAGTGAAGGGAGGTTTACAGAGCAGAGTTACAGAGCTTATAAACACAGTGGTCTCAGAAGGGCAAGTCTAAAATACAGCTCTGGAACAGTTACATATAATCACAGAGATAACTGAAAAATGTTGAGCTTGACAACAGGCTCAGCAGCTGAAAGGAAAATTGGGGAACCAAAGAGAAGCCTTTGGATAACTAGCCAGTGGTTAGTTGAACAGTAGCACCATTCCCAAAGGATTAACAGGTATGTATATCATATGAGCTCTGCACATCCCTGTAAAATACTGTCTGCTAGCAGGAGGCCCTGCATTCATTTTAACTCGGTTGTTCTTCTGTGGTGAGAGAGAATAAACACGTCTCTTGCAACCTGTTCAAAGACAATGTAATCTGTTTCAGGCAATGACTGCACACCCACCATTCAAAGCTTCAGACACAGCTGTACTTAGATCATACAACTTCAAGGGGATATTACTGTAAAGTGAACAAGTAATTCTGCACCTACACCAAGAAGAACAGCAATGTCCTGTTTGAATCCAGTAACATTTAGCACTCATTTAAAGATTATGGCATTCCCTGAACAAAAGGTAGGAACCAGTCTCCAAACTAGCTCTCCCTTTAAAACTGAAACTGCCCTGTGGTCAGGTTTATCCTCCTAAACACTGTCTGCTGTTGTAACCCATGCAAATGGATGCTCAGCTTCAGCCCTTACAGACAAAAAAGATTCCAGAAACCCTGTAATTTCCACTGACAGTCTAAAACATGTCTAAATGGGGAATTACTTTCTTGTTCTAATTGCACTGAATATGGCAAAAATAGCTTCCCTCTAATATTACTGGACTGCTTTGTAAGGAAACAAGAATTTTGCAGACTTGTTATGAAAGTTTCTATGTTCCAACACTTTTTGTGAAAAAACAACAGCTAGATGGAGAGGAGAAACCCATACCAGCTGCTGTCCCTGGAAAGCCTGCAGCCAGCTGGCTCTCATGTACGAACCATTACAGACAACCTGGAATCCAACTGCAGGCAGGACACATGCTGCCTTCTGCCCAGCCAGAGCTAAGGGCAAGGGAAGAGAGCTGAGGGCACAGGGGGGGAAAGTACATGGCAAATGGAGGAGGACATTTGTAAGCCCATCCATCATAACTATAGGAAAGAAATGGGGATTTACTGTGGGAGAGAAAGGAATGCAGACCCAAGGGAAGCAGAGCTTTGTTAGTGGATGCTCACAGGACACATTTGTGCTGCAGCAGTGGCTGGAGTCCCCCACCAAGCTTCCTGCTGCAAAGCATCACATATGCAGAGTCTCTGCACCAAGCCTGCAACACTTTGAGCAGAGCAGAAAAATCAACACCTTATGTTTTTAAAGGTCTTCAAACTCAGATGAAATATACAAAAATCTCTCCATAACAACATATTTCCTAAAGCTATAGATGTAAATATACAAAGAGATAATTTTCAGAAAGAAACAGCCTGCAAATCACTTGCTCAGGCAATATGAACACACTGCAAGAACTGGTGATTAATCTAAGCAGATGCCTACAGTTACACAGGCTAGTAACGACCTGGATAGCACTTATAATGGAAACCCAAAGCATTTTCAACCTTGCCTTTTCTAAAATATGCTTCTAAATATGGACTTCAGAATTGGGTCAAGCCTACCACATTATTTTTTTTCTGAAAATACATGGAAAAGGAACAAAGTCATTTTTAGGAAGAGATATTTAAGTTTATATACTTTTCCATCCATCACCGTAAATAAGTACAAACCCTTCTATTTAAAATAGGCTACCACAGCCTTAAAATTTTTTAAACTTATTTAAGTTTCTTTTAAGAAACCTTACTGAGCTTGTAGAAAGAATTATATCACTCATCTGTACACAGTCTGCCTTCATTCATGCCATGGATTATAATAACAGTGGTATAATTCTAATGACTGATGCACACAGCTTCCTAGCTATACATTCAGCCTTTGAAAAGACTGGAACTGTGATCATATGAAAGACACTGGGCACCTAATGAACATCAGCTACAAACAAATCTACCAAGCCAAACAGAAAAGGAACAGCACTGCTGACATACACATTAGTAACTGACCTCACCTCTCTACTCACACATCTTGCTCCCTTTGAATTGTTTAACTGTTTTGAATACCAAAGCTCTCATACATCTACTGCAAAGCTTTCTGTAACTATCAGTACACCTTTTTCTCACTACAAGAAATTAACCCTATTTCAAGAATCAAGGACACCTCCCTATCCAACCTTTTAAAATTTGACAAGCTCTTGACTGACCTGACAATCTCTTCTGAAAAAGCCTGGTATGTTACGGGTATTTTGGGCCTGAATGTGTTGATTTAAATTTCAATTTGATTATGGGGTAGAAAATTTTAGAACTTCAAGAGCTGTAAGCTGCAAAAAGATCCATAAATGCAAAACAGAAACATGGGTGTGTGGAAAACCAGTGCTGCACACACTTCTAAATGACTCTTCATCCAGCAGAAGGTGAGCTTTGACATGTACTAATGAAACAGCATACAGTGATTCCAGTGTTAATGCTTTCCAGCCATCAGTGTAGACACTGTGCTCATTCCCTTCATCTCCTCCTCCAATTCCAAGGCAATGAAGGCAACCACAGGTAAGACAGAAACTCTAATGCCCAAGAGCATGGTATCTGCTGAATCACATGGCAAGAAAGTCTAAACAGTGGCACCGTTAAAACTATGACATTTATCACACTCTGCTATCTATCTTTAAACAGAGTATTTGTTGAAGTTCCCCAAATTAGAAGGGAGCACACTGCAAATACCATGGCAACTACTTGGCATGGTAAATCAAGGTCCTTAAGGCTCCCACACAGACTTGCTGCTATTGTGACTAGAGCTATACAAATGGCACCTAAGCATTCTTACTTACCAAGCAGCAATGTTACCTTGGATTAAACTAAGTATAAAGCCAAGGGCTTACTCACTGAAAATAGCAGTAGGATTTTTCTGACGTTAATGAGTAGCTCAAAACTGCTTAAAAATAATTTTGTTTGTACTGTACATTGTAAAGACAAAGTTGTACAGATATAAATCTGATTTTAAAACACAAACAAATTGCAGTTTACAGAGAGAGCTCCCCCCAAGCAGTTTAGGAAAGAGCAGGGAAGAAATAAAAGGACGGAAAGAGATGGTACAATGGAAGATCTTACACATTACAAGTAATGAAGATTGTCAATGTTGAATGAGAACACCCAGAATCTTCAGAAAACACTTGTTGGATTTCATGTCTCCATTTTGGTTTATAACATCTCCAATGACAAACTGAGGGTAATGTTCACTTATTCAATAAAAGCAGGATGGAGCAACATGTATCGAGTGTAGCTGTTACCTAAAGAATTGTGCCTCCAGTCTTTGCTTTAAATTCAGACATAAATACATTGGTCATCTTGAAAGCTCTGTCTCAAAACAATAACTCCTGCAAGTTCTTGTTACATTGATTTTCCAAAACTGAAAGACGAGACTGCTGGTGCCACAGACAACTGACAACTGATTACCTTTACATTTTGCTGCCAAACACCAGTAGCAGATCAGAGAAATAGGTGATAGAAGTTTCCTTAACATTTTGCACAAATTTTACTCTCATATTACACAGAATTTTTTTAGCCAGGAACAATAGCTGCTGATTTAAATATTTTCCTTTCTCTTTAGCATTCTCTAGGAACATCAATATAAAAGTGTTCACAAAGCAAACAATTTGTATATATACAAGGAAGACAGATGGGATAAATAGGTGTGCATTACATACATTGTTAAGGATGTCAATGCTCCACACACACAATGCTGAGCCAAAATAGAACCATCCCAGATTACAGGTGATGTGGGAAGGCATACTCAGAGAGTAGATACAGCTACTGAAGCTCAGATCACACAGAGGTGACATGGGGCTGAGAGTCCTTTTTAGAACACTTACAAGTAAAACTTCTCTTCCCATACAGGGTTTAGATTCCCAAAGATTGTTTTTGTCCTCTTCTTTGTTTTACCCACTTGAACAGTTACATATGGATCGCTGGACCCAGTCTTGTCTTTGGCCTGCAGACCCTGAGCACACACCACTGAAAGGAAAAAAGAAGGGTTACCACCAAGCTGCAACAAGACAATGCGCCTGACCACCACCTGAAGCAGCAGCTCATAATGGCCAGAGAACCTGGAACATCACTCATGAGAGCATTTCTGATGAGCCTCAGCTCATGGCGCACTACAGTGCCTGCAGTAAGGATATCTCCACCTGCTACCTGTATGTGCACTCAGCAGAAAGACACAGAGGTCAGAGAAGCCCTTCCTCTCTGTTCTCTCTAATTTCACACCAACTCTCTTACTTGAGGCTCCCAAGTGAGACCAAGAGAACCCTTGACTCTCCCACTCACCAGTGATTGTGATCTTTGCTGACCATTTTGAGGTACCATCAAGCACACTCTGCTTCACTGTCTTCATCTGCTGAGCATGTGTCATTTTGCTCTCACAAAACACATCTCTGATCAAGTCAAAGATCTCAGGCTTGTTCCGCTCCCGGATTTTCATGCGATCCTTCATAGCCATGATGAAATTCTGTGTCCGGTCTTCAGCTCCATGCTTCGAGCTCTTCTCTGCTGCTCCTGTGCACCAGAAAGTATACAATGCTCATCAGAAACAAACACACATGAAATTATGTCTCACTGAATCTGGATAGCAGGATCAAAACTACAAGTTACCCTTTACATGATTGCTGTTGATATTGACTTTCACACTCAGTCCTCCCTGCTTCAACATACACAGACAACTGGGACCATTAGGACATGGAGGGGATAATTCCTCTATAATCAGACTGCCCTCCTAACAACAAGTTCATTTAATATCCTTACAGCTGAGGAACACCCAGGAGTGAGGTTCTTACAGTAGGTATTAGCATGCCCTCTGCTCTCATCACCTTTCTTTGAATGAATAAATCACTGCTTGGGCAAGTGCTAAGAAGAGGGCACAGGATCTCCATTAGATAGTATCAATGAGCTCATCTCAGTGCTGCACTTCAATACCACGGAAGAACAGAAGTTCAGATGGGTCCAAACTGCTGGCATTTTCTACCCATGTATGCCACAGAGTTCCCTGCTCAGCAGAATTACTGCAAATCCATGTCTCATTCTGCCCGGAACCACCCTGTTTGGATCAGGCATCAAGCTGCAGACACACAGAGTGCCTCTCTAGATGCCATTTTATTTTGTCAGTTCTTATGGAGACAACTCAAATAATCAATATCTAGAACTACACAGGTATATTAAGTGCAACAAATACCTATAAGATAGCAAATTCAGTAGTTCAAAACTTGGGCCATTATAAGCATGCAGTGTTTGTACAGCATCCAGCACTGTACAAACACAGGCAGAGAGTCTATAACTGCACAGGTATTCAACTGCATCTGGAAAAAGAGAAGCCTCTGGTCACTTCCACACATCTTACAAAATTTCAAAGTTCATATAATTATGAGATAAGACTACTCCCACCACCAAATACTTCCTACTCAATTTTGACAGTCATTTTTACTGTCAAAATTTAGAAACTGACTGCTGTGTCAGATGTGAGACATGCATCAATAAAAGCAATGTGAGCTAACGGGGCAGACAATTCAGGTGTGAAATGAAAAGGAGGAACTCAGGATTGCACAGAGTCTCTCAATACACTGTCTGCACCAATTTCAAATTATGATCTTAAGTTAGATTAAGTCAAACCAGTACAAAAGTCCTGTGAACACATTCAATCATAACCTTTCTGTTTAATGTAATACGCTTTTGTTTGTTTTTCTTCTCTAGGATAGTTTAATTAAGGTCAGCTTAGTCCTAGAAAAAATGTCCTCATTCGGGTATTCACGAAATATTAAATGACCTTAAAAATACATATTAAAGCAGGTGCAAGGTGTGTGCAAAGGGAGTCATCAATCACAAAGACACATAAAACTGTTTTCTTCCAGAAGTGAGCACATGTGATATCTGAAGCACCTTTGGTATAAGGCATTACAGTTTTGCATACAAAACTCTTTCAGCAAATAGTGACTAAATATGAACAAAGCTCTGTGAACACACACACACAGAGGAGCCCAGCAGTACATAACACCAAAGAAAATAAAAAGTTTGCAATAGACTATAACCACAGAAGTGTCAGAAGTTCATTAAGAACACTGCATACCAAGGCATGTTATCAAGGACCTGGGTGTAAAACAAGCCATAATTTTACATTACCTGAGTACTTTTTCATTTTACTTGCTAGAGGCTTGATGTTCAGTATTTCATTTAGTACAATAAAAAGTACATGCCCCAGAGTTTCCTGTTGTTGGATTAAGATGAAATGAAATCAAAAATACTGGAATTAATTACACAGTCCCTGCTGTTTCTACTCACCGGTGATGCACCTAACACTTATTAAAGGAATATGAAACTGAAATGATACCAGGAGCTATGCTTTGAACTTCAGACAAGAAGTGCTATTCAGCTTTAACAGAACTAGGTCTCCTGGGGATGGAGATGGACTCTATACTATATATGCAGAAAATTACTGGGAAATTGGGACAGGCCAAACTGAACAATTTGTCCTTCCTGCTTAAATTCTGAAATCTGTCATGATCCAAAGAAACCAACTCTGCCCTGACCTTTCTGACTTTAAGGAAATTAAGAACCAAATTAAAACTCACCTTAATGCAAGCATTGCAGGAGCATCAAATGGGGCTTTAGAATGCAAATGGAGGAATTCTAACATGTTTAACATCCCCACAACCTCCAGAGACCTTGCACAGTGGATTTATCCCTCTGCAAGCCTAGCAGCAGTCCAGGGCACCCTGGGTTGCAGGATGTTCAAGCCGTGACACACACACCCCTAGAGCCCTCGAGTCAACTCCAAGGCTTGGCTCTGTCGTGTGACTCCAGAGGAAACTCCCCACCTCCATCCATGCACCTTCCCCACTCTACGCAGGTAATTTGCCCAGGCAGCTCCATTATTCCTTCCCTGGAAAAAGTCTCTCCCTGCAGAGACTGTGCCTGAACTGCAGTGCAAAAGTCAGAATTAGACAGACACCTTATTTAACAATATAGACTAAAAAAGAACAATGTCTCTTCTGCTGTCTCAACAACACACTCTTTCTTAATTTTAACACCTGTTTCTTGGTACGAAACCAAGAGGGCTTTCAAAACAACCACTGGGGACTAATTAACTATGACATACGTGTTTTGAACCCAAAACATGTCATTATTCTGAACAGCAGAGGGTGCTTTTCCTGCTTTTGGACTGGGATTGTTTCTCCAAGCGGCAAAGAGGTTTTTGGTCAGTGGACCAGCTTTTCAGATCTTGTGAATGGCAACAGAAAGGCATTGGAATATACAAGTAATGTATACAGGTTCTGGGCTTTCTTTCTTCCTCTCTAAGACTAAATTATGAGTAATTTATGACTAGAAACAGAAAGCAAATATATCTATATTGGGAATTGTATTGATACAGCTATTAGTAAACCACCCGTGCTGTTATTCCATGCTTTAAGAAGAATTCGAGAAAGCAACTCTGTCAGGATAGAAGGCAGCTGTTCAGTAGGCGGATAATGCTTAGAAATTATATATTCCTGAAACTTAAAATAGATATTCAAGTTTCAAATAAAGGTATCCTTCTTCCTTCTGTGCAAATATTTTCCTACATACGACTCTGGGAGAAAACAACTGCTCACCATGGTGTCTAACCATCATTCAATTCAGAAGCCAAGATGATTAGCACATGACTTAATTGGTGTGACTAACCCCCCGCCCCCACTGACTCGGTCGCAGGACTGCAGCCTCTGAACTCAGAGTACAACACACACAAGTTTCTCATCCAAAAACTAACAAACATACCTGCCTCACAGTCCTGAGTCAAAATGCTTTGAACAAAAAAGCTAGCCCTGAATTGTACAGGCCTCTTACTAGGCTCTTGCTCACATAATGTCCCTCCCTTCCACCCTCTTGATAATTACTTCTCTGCATTTGTTCCTTGGTCTCCTACACATCCCATCCCCAGATTTACTCTTGCTTTGATACCAGAATTGCCCAATCCACTGTAATTCAGTTAGTACTACACCAGTGCTCAAGGCAAGAGATAAAAGCTCAGTTTCCAAAAGCTTTGCAAGCCATGGGAATGTCAAAGACCATCCCTCTATCCACTTTCAGTCCAGTATGAAAGGAAATGTACTCATGCAGCAGAGATTTCAACTACTTCCAAGAACAGCAAAAGGCTAAAAAGAGAGCACTGTCCCTTGAGAAAGTATTTATGAGCTTATGATAAAAAGGTAAGTGCCCTATCATCAGAATATTAACTTCTAAGTACCTACAATACTGTAAACCAGGAAGTTGCAGTACACATACTAGAACTGATTCCAGTTTACTGCACTTCAGACACCACCAATTCAGGGAACAGCCCTGCTGAAGCAGTCTGCAAATGGGTTTTTATTCAAATTGCAACAAAGCATTGCTGAATTTGAGCATTTCACCAGTGCAGTCCCACAATGATGATAAATTTGCTGAGTGTATCAGATAACAAGTTTCTTAAAAACATAGAGACAAAGAAAAATACCCTCAGAAGAGATAACCGAACTTAATTCTAAAAGACTTGGAGAAAGAGATTTTTTTTATTTCTCCCAGAAAGGTAAGAAGGATGGAAGATGGATAAACAGCACATTCTGATTCTAAGGAATAAAACCCCAGGTGTCTACCCAAAATTTTAAGGCATAAACAATGGAAAACTATTTGTGACCAGCCTGAAAATTCATTTTACTCCAATGCAACATTTTCTGGAAGATTTACACAGATTGAAGGGAATATATATCCTGAGGCATCAAGGTACAATCAACAGAATTGTATTTGTAACCAGTCTGAAAATTCATTTTACTCCACTGTAACGTTTTCTGGAAGCTCTAAATAGACCTAAGTGAAGATACGTCCTGAGAATGTTTTGGTTTTTTTGCCGACAGCAACAATAAAGCTTCTGTTAGGAAAAAATCCCTCCTGAATTCAGTATACAAGAAAGTTCAGTCTTGAATTTATGGGATCTCTAAACCGTTGTTTGTCCCCCAAACAACCTTTTCCTCATTCCTCAAGCACAGACTATGTTCTTCAAACATCTGTATTAAAAAAAAAAATAAACTTCTCCATTTTCCTCTGACTTCTTGGGTTCCACTTAGAAGTATTTTAGCACAACACACCAAAATATAGAACACAGTTGCCTGAAATTGCCTTTTAATACACTTCTAGTATTGATAACAATTGTTTTCCCAATCCAGAGGCACATTCACATATTGACTCTATCATCTTCTCCATCTCCCAGCACCATCCTCTATCTTCTCTGCCTTTTAACGATAGAGTTTCCTCTACATCTCTACCCCAGCTAATGACACCCTCCACAGTCACAGAGGGTAACACTGCAGACCATGCTCACTGACTATCTTCCTTGATTCTGGACAGCTTACAAATAACTCAGTAAGTAAAATTTTTGTTTGGTTGAGGTTGAGTTTTACCTTTCTATATGCTTCACATATTTTAAGTCTGGTATACTCTCAGTTTTTTCCCCTCTGTTTCTGAAACTCTGCATGACGAAGTATCTTGAGTTTACATTTTGAAAGAAAATGTGAAAACACCTGCAACCCCCTAAATAAAGTAACAAGTTCTTACTTAATGCCTTACCATATGTGAAAAGTAATTTCCAGTTTTTTCTTCTAGTCTATGGAAAAACACATAGTATTGCCATCATCACATCCCACAGCCCATTGCATAAGATTACGTAATTACAACTGGAGATAAGAAAACCTTCCCCCATGGTTATTCTTCAGCATCTCAGCTCCAGAGACTCCCTGTTCTCAAGGAGTCTGAATCACTGAAGCTGCCTTCTCCTTCCACCTTTAATTTTCTCACAGCAAACTCAGCCTATTTTCTCTTATGTAAACAGCAATCTTAAAAAGATCCTCTTTCTCCCTGTTGTTTATCTCCCTCTTCCCTAACATGGTGCAAGCATAAACAGGTTCAAACAAGGATTAAACCAATTCACAGAGCCATCACTGCCAGCTATGAAATAGTATCTACTGCCCAGAAAGGCAGGTGCACTACATGCACATGTCTTACACCTCTGCGTTGGGCTCCACAACATCCCTTCAGAAATATTCTATTAGGACCGACCTAGTATGGCTGCTCTTATTTTTTTGAAACAGCATGATTCCTGCCCTCCTGTCCCACAATGCCAAGCCTCTCATCTGAAAGATTAACAATCTCACATCATCCTCTCTCAAGACATTCTCGTATTTTCCCCATTGCTACTGAACTGCCTTCAGTACCCATCCCCATCTGTAGTTTCCCTTCTTGAACATGGATAGCCGCAACTTTCCTCTGGAGGAACATATTTCCTCTTAGTCATTAGCTATTTCTTTAATATAGAGGTTTGTCCCTATTGTTTTCAACTTCAGGACCACTGCTCTGTACAACAGCTTTGTGCCAGTTTACCCTCTGCTGCTGGTGCAAACCTAATCTTCCTCTGTTCTCCACAGACTTCCCCCTTTCTGAGATACCACAACTCCCTTGCAGCATTACAGCATCATGGGTATGCATCTGAATCAATCCCGGATGCATTGCTTTTCACCTCAAATACTGAAAATTACCAGTTAGCAGAGAGGTCTGGTGAGCTCCAGAAACAAAAAGGTTATTCTCAGGTACTGACCCTGCGCATCAGACTATGACAGAACTGCATTCTCCTGGGCCACATGCAACACCACAGCTCTTTGCTTAGCCACAAAAAGGTCTCAACAAAGCCCAGGTGCCAATGATGTAACAGTTCAAACACTATAAACTCACCTCCCAACCCTCACAGAAAAATCTAGAACTGCTAAGCAACTGAGGGACAGAGGTGCACAGCCAGAATCAGATGTGTCTTAAAAATAAGCCACTGCAAATAGCCCTAGACCTAACTATGACAAATTTAAGACTCTGCATACATCAAAAATACAAGTATAAACAATATCCACTTGGGGTGTTAAGAAAAGCCATAAGAAAAAACAAATGACCTATGACTCACTGGTATCCCTTGCTAAATCATTCAAGCTTGGCTTTCCCAAACAGCTATAGTTTAAGGCAGACACAAGAATTGACTTTTTATATTCCTGTAATTGCTGACAGGAATTTGCAATAAGTCTGTTCATACTTCACAAACGTTTTTGATTCCTTAGACTTAGTCCATCAAACTGCAACGACATAAAAAGTAAGAGTGAACAGAAACAGCCCCATCTTCCTACTCAAGATTTAACATATATGGAAGAAATTTCTATTCCATTTGGACTGAGATATTTTGCTCTCAAGCAGGAATATAAATTTGAGATCAAATTAAGAAACGGTTTTACAAGTAAATAAAAATAACTGGACCAAGGCAGATGCCTAAATAAATACTTTTCTCTATCTTTTTTCCCCCTTCAACCAAATTCCTTTTCAACTTCTCCATTGTTCATGAAAGGTGTCATTTATTCTGCAAAGTCACAGAGTTCCTTGAGGAGATGGCTTAGTTTTTTACACTGCAGAAAAAGCCCCAAGAAAATAATCAGAAATACTAGCAGAAAGATGAAATACTGCCCATATACTCAAGCAACACCTTTGTATCTGACTCACCATCTCTGCTAACTCAGCCCTAGGTCTCTAAAGTGATTCAGCCAAGCAGACCTACTGTTGAAAAGACAAAATGCCTTCCCAGGCTGCTGTTGGTACAGATAATCCAAGCTAAATCCATGAACTCTATTCCCTAAGCAGGAACACAGTACTGCTCTAAAAAGGTTAAAACAGTGGCACAGACTGATGGCTGGAACAAGCAAGCTGACTGCAATATCAGGACAGAGGGGACAGAACAAAAGTCAGAATATTCAGCTTTATACCCTATTCACCCAGCCCACTCTTCCACACAGGATATGGCGGCAAATGCACCAACTGAGCTGACACAAAGAGAGAAAACAAAACAAAAAAACAACCAAACAAAAAATCTACCGAAACCAACAAGCAGGAAAGAGCCAAGAATTAAACCTTCATTTAAAGGACATAAAACACAATGCTGCAAAGTTCTTCTGCACCAGTGGAGCTGTCTGTGCCTACAGGGGATAGGTTTAGCCCAATGGCACCTTTTCAGAAAACACACAGTCACTTTAATCACTGCAGCTTCTCTGATCCCTGAGATATCAACAATACATTTAGGAAGGCACTGGCAACAATTTCTGGAACAGCCACACTCCACTGGCCGCTACTCACTCTGCAGGCAGTCAGCGTTGAGCAAGTCTTGGCACTTCTCGTGGCACTTGACCCCACACTCCCCGCAGCGCATTCCCTGCCGCGCGATGCCCCACAGCAGCCCCTCACATTCATAGCAGTAGGTAGGAGTTGTGGCTGTCCACACCTCGAAGTTGTGTGGGGTTGTACAAGAGATGGGGTAAATTAAGGCTTGCAAGGTCTTCTTATAGACATGAGATTTCTGAAAGGCAAGAGCACACGTAAAGCAACATCCAGGAAGGTGACTGAGCCTACCTTTGCTGGTTAACACAAGAGTTTTACAGGAAAAGGCATGACCAGTGCAATAAAGCCACACATTTGAGGTGGACAAATAGATCAAATTTTTACATGTGGTGTCAGAGGACCTCACCTTTCGAAAATGTGTCCCCAGGCATTAAAAAAATTAGAAGACATTAATGTTTGTGGATATCTTGAATAAAGCAAGTTTCACACACTGTCCTTTATAGCAGATAGCACAGAAGGAAATGGAAGACTACTGAGTTCAAGAAGTGTTTGGGCAATGCCATAAGGCAGATGATATGACTCTTGAGGTGTCCTATGCAGGACCAGGAGTTGGACTCAATGACCCTGATGGGTGACTTTCCAATTCAGCATATTCTGTGATCCTGTGTTTCTACATTTTTCAGGATTATATTGATACATTAAAAATTATTTTTACATGCTTAGTTTCTTTAAACAAATTATACAGGAAGCTTTGTATCTGTATTTCTAGATATCTGTGAAACTCACTCTGCATCTCAGAGAGCCAAATCCCTTTAATTTGCTTACTAAGAATTAAGAGGAGCCAAACAACCCTTCTACTTACCAGCTCTTCATCTTTGAGAGATGTTCTAGTGGCCATTGCTGAGGTAATTCCGGCTTTTCGGGACTGAACCAGTGACTAGGGAGGAATAAATTTTGTTATTCACCACCAATATTTGCAATTGCAATGGCTTTACATGCCCAGAGATGTGAACAAGGGGACTCTGTCATGCCAGACACCAAACCCGCAATCTACTGCATTAAAGTTGGTTTGTTAAATGAATTGCTCACATCTCAGAAGAGTCAAATGTATATTCTCGAAGGTCTCCAACTTGTTTCCATCTGTCCATAGTCAGTCTCATTCTAGCAAATTTCTATCTGTTTCTCTGAAAGAACTGGGAGTGAAACCTGGGTTCCAATCTCCACTTCTGCATTCTGGCAGCAACAGTAACCCTTCCACTGCCCAAGGTCACTAAAACAGACTCACTTTTCTGCATCTAACTTCACTCACATCCAAAAAGATATGATTTCATCAGCTTTACAACACATACAACACCCCACAATATGACAGTAAAGAGGTTGCAAGTAACAAGGATAAAAGAAAGGGGAGTGAGTTGGGAGAAGAGGTTTGAATGTGACAGTGTTATCACATTCATCAGCCATCACTGAACACAATGAACTGCATTTTCCCCTCAAAGAACTGCCTTTCACATCATGCCAACACTGTTTTGCAGCAGTGGGCAGCACAGGGCAGTGCCTTTGCTGCACCTCACAGTGACACACAAGGGATTTCTGCAGCCACTCCAGTAACATGAAGGCAGAGAAGGATATTTAAAGGTAGCAGCATTTGCTTTGAAATCATCCAACTCTATCAGTTTTGTACATTTTATGTTCTGCTTTATGCTGTTTCAAGAGAGACTTAAAAAGTTCATTCCAACAGTGATGGAGCAGGACAGAGTGCTGGATACGCATTCACTGCAATACTGCAGGTTCAAAACAAAAAGCAAAGAAGTAGAGGGGGAAATAAGATAAAGTAAGGGATTTTTTCTGGTGAAGACTTGATGGATAGTCTTCACCTCCACTTACCATGGCCTGTGAAGAGAGAGAATGAATGCATTCAAGGGAAGTAACACAAGTTAATGCCATTGTTGCAAAGATTTAAGATACAAGCAGCTAGCTAGACACATACCAAGCTGCCCTGGCATAAGCTGGCAGACAAAATTGTATGCATCTCTTCACATGAATTACAGGATATAGAAACTTTGGTCTTTCAGCTGTTATAGCATTTCTCTCAAGTATGAAATTGCTACGTGTGCTGAATACAGCCAACAGAAAACCATTTGTCCTGCAGAAGCCTTATTTCACCATATCTTACAAGCATATGAAAGTTGTCCTCATTACTCACTTGGTTCTCATGCTTCCTCAGCGCAGAAGTCTACTGGCAATATTGCAAATAGCTTTCCAAATCCAAGCACATATGCTTGTTTATCTATCCTCTGAAATTCCAACCTTCTGCCAAACCTCACACGGACATTATAACTTTCTCTAAGGTATGTGATTTTTAGCAAAACATTTTAAAATTATGCAGGCTTAAAAACAATCAAATACTTTGTGTAGAATAAAAAAGGATAAAGAACATGAAAAATACCCTAAGTCTGTCAAATTAATGAAATTGTCTACAAACCATAGCTCATTCTCACTGAGATTTTTCAAGCAGTACTCCTAATCCTTTAGCATAAGAATTAATTTAACAACACTGCGGCTTATTGAAGTGACAATGAACATGCCCATATATCAAAAAAGTAAAGCCAGCTGAACAAATGGCTGTGTGGCAGAAGAGAAACAAACAAATCTCTTACCAGATCACTGACAAGTGGAATTGGCTTTTTTTTGCGTAGATCAGGCATGCTATCGATGCCATAGAGACCACCTGCAGGCCTGGAAATACAGGAGGAAAAAAAATTAATTAATTTAGGGTTGGGAGGGGTGAAGAGGGGGATGTTTTACTGGAAGAAGGAAAAATAGCCAGAAGATTATACTTAAGAAAGTGTAAAGTTAATGCTAAAAACGATTAAGTATTTATCTTCTTCACACACAACAATCCAGACATTCCTGCACGGTGGTGGTGGTTAGGAAGGAGCACATCGAAGAAGATCAGCCCAGGGACAGAATGCTGCTACCCATCTTCTGATTCTAGTCTAGAATACACTTAATACTAGCCCTTGAGGTCCATATAATTATTAGGAAAAAACAGACATCTGAGGAGAAAAGATAGTATTTTTATTTCTATAAAAGAGACCATTCATGGTGCTCAGCATTTCAAGCCATGCAGACCTGGACACAGAAGAGATAGCATTTGCTGGCGGAAGTGACAATGGAGCAAAAGGGTCATTACCCCAGCAACAGCCAGAGCCTGATGAAATAAAACATTATAACCTGCTTCCCTCCTGACCAGACCAGATAATTATACCTGGATCCTGCCACTCACTGCTAACACCACATGGATGTAACCCTGTACTTGAAGAAGGTCTATTAATCCAGTTTAAAGGCCCACAGTAAATGCAACCATCTCTAAGGACTTTAGATAATGCTTTTGGCTAAAGCTGGAAACTGAGCATACACTTCTCTGCTGTGGCTTCCTCCCTGCAATGAACACACAGTCCAGCAGGCAAAATCCGCAGCGCCTCTCAGTGTCTGTTTCACCTTGCCCATTTCCATTTTGCTCTCAGGCCTTGCTAACATTAAGAATATGGTTCCTGAGGTCTTTTTCTTTATTACAGAGACAGCAAAGGAATCCTCTGCCTCTCCATCCTTAGCCATTTGTCTTCACTCCCTACCATTCTGGCTTACGTGTTTCGATATTTGTGTGATAAACTGGCTGCCAATTTCAACCTGGGTATTTTGTTGATTTAGTACAACATACCCAGCCAAAATGATTTGCAGAAAAATTACAGGAAAAAGGAGTATGGGCCAAACTGTTCTCATAGCCATAAAAACGACATGCAGAGCTACCTTTCAAAACCTAGGAAATCAAAATGCCACTACAAATTTGCACATGCCATGAAAATTGTGAGGTCGGTAAATGACAAGAGGCAACCTGCAACCGCCAGAAAGCAGGGCCTACTCAAGCCCCCTTAAATACAGCCAAAAGTAAAAAAAACAAATAACCATACATCCAGTGTGACCAAATCTATACTAAAGCTTGAGAATGGACAAGGATGTCACAAGATGGCCTAGCATGAGGCTGTGCCAAAGAGGAAACCAGTCCATTATTACAGAAATATGCGACAGAACTGTAATAATAAAATTGACTTTTTTGATGGGGCGTAGGGGGGTGATGCGTCCGAGCTGTGGCTGAGCTGACAGCTGCTGCTAGCTGAACAAGTTTGGTGGGAAGGTGAGCAGTCATGTGTAACTGCAAGAGCCATGTCAGCTCTGCAGTTTTCCAACACTGGAAATCCTCATAGCAAGGCCATACTGTGTTTTTTACTAGAGGCTATCATCATTTCCAATAGAGAATTCCAGAAAATCTTTTTGACCAAGTCACACTGCAATAATCCCTTCTGACTTACTACAGAAAAATCTCACACACATCAAGAAATAAGAAACATGTTTATATTGCCATATTTGTCTGCTGCCCTAATATTACAAAACCTTTCTGATACCAGTGATACTGTTTTGGGGTAAAATAGGTGGCATGGAAGACTACTCAGATGGTGCAAAGAATCTCAGGATTACTTAAATTACAACACAGCTTATTGATAAATTTTGGGTCAAGGATTTGTGTAAATCCCTTGAATTACGAAAGCAGATACAAAATAGAAAGGGAAAGTCTACAATCCGAAAAGATGCAACAAAATGGTCACAAGTAAAACTCCAGAGCTAATGCTCCTGTGCTAGCACTCTTTTTCTACATGATTTCAAAATATTTTTTTCTAATTTAATTAAAAGGAAACTGCGATACTGCGATTTCCCAGGAAAGAAAAAAAAACATTAAAATTGCATGCTTTATGAATTCAAGATGAGACTATATAAATTTCTGTGCTTGTGCAACGCATCTAGTTACAACTTGGCTTGTTGCAAAATATTTTGATAGATTGAGGTTTATGAGAGAACCAGTGGTAAGCCAGGATGACAAACACATTTGAAAGGTGCCTGTATTTGTCACTGAAAAGAGGTGTCCTAGTACCTACCGAGTTATACACCCAGATGACCTGCTTTTAGCTTGTTAATATTAATAAATGAAAAAAAATTCAACAATTACTAACTTTCAAAAGTGTTGTGTTTTCAGTTACCTCAGTCTCTTTATTCAAGCACAACTGCTACCTCGCTTAATAAAATTACAGTGTTTGCACAGACAGAAGAATTGACAGTGCCTCAAATATGCACAGTGTAGCTTTATATGTAATAGGGTAACTCTCCTCTGCAGTGAATGTAATATTTATAGCATTATCATGGAGAGCTGTATTGAGGAGTGAATAGCATTTCAGTAGGAGAAGATGATTTGCACTAATAAATAAAAGATACAGATATGAGATATTACACCCACAGACTGATCCATAATACCAATTGTACCTTTTTTCTTGAAGTGATCTCTCCAAAGCCAGTGATTACAGACAGGAAGCTACTGTTCCATTATATTGAAAATGAAAATAGCTTGAAGCATGTATTCATCTTTTAATACAAGCTGCATCACACAGAAGCTTCCATTAAATCTTGACAATCTAAGCACGCTAAGGTGGTTTGCAGTGACAGAGGATGACTACTTTCTTCAAAGGACGCCACAACTCTAATCTTCATATTGAAAGAACAACTCCAAACATAACTGCTTTAATATACTTTGAGGCTAATAAACCAAAATGCGGCTAAGGGTGGAATTAAAGGTCTACCACCCAAAAAAACCTTTTCTGGGAATCCCTTGCATGGGGGATACAGTGAATATGACAAACTTTTGTCAAAACTACCTTACCCAGACTGTTTAGTTGTATCTTGCACGGAGAGGAAAAATATTACAGACTAGAGCAAACAGTGCCTTCAACTGACAAAAAACATGTTTAAATATTTCAGGACTGTAGATGTATCCCACCTTTCAGGCTAGGAAATCATTTTGTGTCCATGAACCAATAAACCAAGCACATTGTCTCCTTGTTAAGGCAGGAGAAGGTGCTGTTTATAGTTACAATAAATCACTGTCTCCTGCTCCTGCAAATTGCCACTTCTCCAGCAGCCCGTTCACTGAAGTCCCGGGCTCCTTGGGAGAAGCAGGGGGTTGCTAGGCAGCTCCAGGCATCCGCAGGTGACGCTTTGTGGGAATACCAACACTGCAGAACAATGACTCCAAAAGCAGAAAGCCATATAATGAAGCCTCCAATTTAACTTCATGTTTTATTAGTGAAGCTTCCTTCCAGAGTATGAGAATTAAGCCAACCCCTGGCCGAGATTTCAGGGCAGATCTTGCTGCTGGTAACTAACAGCTCCTAATGGGTCCCCACCACCAAACCAAATCGCCCTGACCATGTACCAGGTACATAACCTGTAAAATGTGTCATTGTCTTTTTCCTGCCAGAGGATCCCAGGGAAGCTGCATTGCTGGCACCTATTACCACAGAGTGTCATGCTGAAATTACAATCAGAATTTGTCTGCTTCATTTGCTGCACACAGTGTGCTGTGGAGAGAATGCATGACCAGCTCACTCTCATCTGTGCAAAACAAGCATGATGGGCACGACATTAAAAATACAAATTGCAATAATTTCTAGAGTTAGTGCAGTTTTAACTACTACAAGGAACCGTTGCAAAGACAGAAGGCTTCCCCAAACCTATCTTCTTTTAAGAGCAAAAGACACAGCACTCTTTCAGAGCTACTCTTTCTCCCCTCTGCTGCCACCAGAGACTGATTCAGGAGAAAGGATTTCATCCAGATCACTCTGAGGTGCTCAGCAGCAATTATTTAATACTGCTACCATAAGCGCTTGCCACCAACATATTACAGATTATACACTGCAACTGCCTTGTTCTTAACCACAGGTCTGGAAGAGCTGCACAGCCTACCTCCAGCTGCTTGAGACTGAAATATAGAAGCAGCCCGGCCTTAAGTGAGGTTTGGCCACTTCATTACTTAATTCAAAATATCAAAAATGCTGTTTTTACTTAGTCTGAACTGCAGACCTCTAAAGTACACTGTAATTATAAATACAGGGATAAAAGGTTGCAAAATACCACTTACCCTCCTTTGAGCCAGGGTGGTTTCGATGGATCAGCCTCATCTTGGCCCTGAAGTAGTGGAAGGGGAAAAGAACAACATGAAATTAGTTTCCAAAAACACCAGAAAAAGAATTTGTATTATATTCTGCAGAAAGGGTAAGACCACACTGCATGCAGGCGAATGTAAACAGAAACTTGTTAAAGCACCTCCTGTGACCAAGATGCCAAGATAAGTCATACAGACACAGACAGACTATGCAGTTTCATTGAACAGCTGCGACTGGAACCTGAAGAGCCTGTTCAGTGCAACTCCACATTGAAAAGGCAGTCTTGAAGACCAACTTTTTTTTTTTCCGAACTCCAATGAGTTATTGGAGAGCTCCTGTTACAACAGGTCACCACTTAACGTGAATGTGGTCATAATGAAGATGTTATAAACTAAAAGCCCTTGTACAAAATGCACAAATGACAGACTAACATGAACCTCTGTATGAACACTTGTGATCTTTGCTCATGCCCTCGTGTGAAGACTCTTTAGTCCCCTAAGCAGAGAGGTCCCATTACAGCTTCACTCATTTATATGAAAGCATTTCTAACAGGCATGAAACAAGGGCCACTCTTGCAGGTCAACTGGGATCCCACAGTGTGATGGAAAACATCACAGACTGCAAATGTGGGGATTCATATTCATGAATTCAAACCATGTTCTTATGTTCATATTAGGAGTGCTTTTATAGAGTGATGTTCTGTTTCATTGTAGATATTCAGTGGACTGATTAGAAGTGATAAGTACTTAAACACTTGTAATAGACCTGGAAGAAACAAAAGGTTCTGGGTATGGGGAAAATGGTTACCTGTAACTAGAAACCTCTTTGTTTCAGCTCACAGGTTATATGTTCTCCTGCACTCCCTGAAAGAAATGCTGCTTTCACACAGGACTAAGCAAGTCACGATGCTAACAGCTAAAATTCCAACCTCAGATAATCACATCTGCGAAGAGCATAAGGAGGCTGCAACCTGCATGCAGTGAAAAATAAGTATTTCCAGCCATAGGACTCACAACCTGAGAGTCAACACTTGCGTCAGGAAATAAGATCCAACCCTTATGCAAGATGAAGGAACACAGTCCCAAAAGAGAGGTTCTTTTTCCTTTCTTTCTTTTTACTTTCTTCTGACCTGTGCTTTGGGTGAGCTGTGTAATGCCAGATTGCTCAGAGATGACAGACAAAGACTCCCAAGAAGAGCAGAAATAACCAGGGAAAAGGAGTTCTCTTTGAAGTATCAAGTTGAACAGAAGCAAAAGTCCAAACTTTGTATTTTTGAGGCCTACAACTTTGGGGATAGACAGATTTAAAGACTACATATTAGTAATTTTTGTTATTTCATGTTTAAACAGATTGAACAACATGATGTTATCCGTTATGGAATGGAAATGATCAGACAGACCTGAAGAGCAGAAAGGGGCCCAGACCCACAGTCCAGTACCATGCACAGTCCCCTACAGCAGGAGCAGCACACCAGGCTCCACTGTACTTCCAAAACACCTCAGCCTGAAACCTGCATTTCTTCCCAAGAGATCTGAACCAGATGCTGGTCAAGAGAGAGGATTTCATGAAGCAAATGCAACCAGATCCTTCTGAGCTCACAGGGGAGGACATCTCTACCTTTGCATCTCAACACTTGGAAGAGCTGTGGTTAGAAAGCAATATTAAAATGGGCAAAGGTTTCATACCGGACTGAGCTTGACATCGATGGTTCAGCTGAATGACAGAGAATGACAAACACAAATGTGGTAACACTGACTAGCAAAAGCAATTAGTATAACAAACAAGTTGTCAGTCATTTTACCCAAGAAACTAAATATTCGTGTCAATATTTGAGACATTAACAGACCACAAAACAGCATGTTCACTGCAGACTGGAGACCACGAGAGCATCAAAAACCTGGGAAAAAGAGGGGGGGGAAAGATCCAAGGGAGACTGTTACCTAGCTGAGCTATTTCCTACAGGCAACCATGAGTCAACAGAGAACACCGAGGAATGTAGATGTGGGGTGGGCAGAAAGTATGATCAGGAAACAAACCTCCATCACCTCTCAGATTTGTGACATGCAAAGTAGAATCTGCCAGGAGTTCCGGATTATTAAAATAAATGAACAAAAGTATAATTTATTTTAACCAAGCCTTTCAGACACGCAAGTAAAAAGAAAACAAGAGGCAGAGCTTCTCTAGGGTCAAGACTAAAAATCTTCCAGGGACAACAGCACAAAACAAAAGAAAAGGTTTTTGGTAAGTGGCAATATTGATATAGGACCAAAGTAGGTGAGATCTGTGTGAAAGCAGGAGTTACCACCTGCTGAAAGCAAAAGAGCTAATTTGCTCCAGGCAGCCTTCTCCCTGAGAAAATGCCAAGAGAACCAACACCTAGCATCCATCACACAGGGGCTGATGCCTTGAGACGGTAGAAGAGTCAATGCAGTACCCACAGTTAAGGTGTGTGTGTGCGGAGAAGGGAAATGTGATCCGGATTAGTGCAGGACCATTATTGGCTTCAACAGCTTGAGACGGTTCTGAGCAAACATGAAGGAAAGAATTACAGTAGAGGCTACTGAAAAACAGGAAAAAATATAACAGAGCCACTCCAATTTTGCAAACATTCTGGGCTTGTTTCACAAAGCAACTATTTTTCTTTAACCATAACATGAATGATGAACTGAATTTTCATTTCAGTAAAAAACTTTTGATGCAGTGCCATGTGACGTTAATAAAGCCAGATAAGCTGAGGAGGAGGAAGGAGCTTTCAGGTGGATAAACAAGTAATTGTAACTGAGCCAGCCATGGACAACGCAATAAGGAAGCTAGTGGGAGTAAGTAGGATCTGCTGATAAAATCTGGAAATGACAAACCCGGGAGAATTATTGATACTGAACTCATGTCCAGTGGAAAGAACTGACAGCAGTAAATACTGCAACAATGAAGGATTAAATATGGAACAAATGGCAAGGTCAAAGCCCCAAAGGCCGCCATGAATTTGAGTGCATACAAGGTGTTCCTCAGTGGAGAAAAGTATGTGACAATGGATTTGAGTTCTAGTCATCACACCGACCATAAGCCTCTGTGATACAGCCAGGCAGGAAGAAAACATAAACTACAGAGTATCTCCAATGAAATGTATCCACAGAAGCAAAAGCATAAATACCTTCATACTGTGTCAGCAAGATTCCTTCAGAGAAACATGAAATCACTTTATTCTGTATTGAAGTAAAAAAAATATCACAAAGGAAAATGGCAAAAGCAACTGGAGCATGTAAACACAGTATTATAGAAGGACAAAACATCTTGCTTACTCTAGCAAAAAGAACCTTTTCCTGTGTTTGTTCACCAGGCAGGTGAATGGGAGAAGAACTGCAGCTAAACAGAGGATGAAAATTCAAAGGTGTCTCACCATGACAGTTCTGTAGAAGCCTTCAAAAGGAGAAGCAGACACCAAACCTAACTAGTTCTAGAGAAGGAAACTGGGAGGTTTATATTTAAGGGAATGGCATAATATCACAGAGTCACCAAGAAGTCCTCTGCAGTCCCTTCCTGCACTGGCAGATATAGTCAAAGAACCCAAGGCTGCATTAGCTACAAGTACTGGCATGAGGGTTAAGACACCTCCACAAGCACCAGTTAAACAAAGTAATCCAGAGTTTGCAATCCTGATGTGGGTAAGAACTGTTCATACATTCCTCCTCATTTAAAAAACGCCAACAGCAACATTGTCCATCCAGAGGATTTGCTGCAGGTGCGGAGTTTCCAACCCTCCAAGGGCAACACTCGCACCAGGACACAGCAGGGCTCCAGCAGCTGCCTTGGGACTTGTCACCAGCCATGGCTCTGCTCAAGCCCAGCCCACGGCAGCAGCCTCACCTGGTCAGAGCCTGGCAAACTGCAGGAACAACAGGCAGGTGAAAAGAGCACTGGAACAACTGTGAGAGTCTTTAGCACTGTCCTTCCCAAAACAAATAGGAGAGCAAAGGGAAAGGAAACACATTTAACACCCTGTCATCCACATGCTGCATGTGGATGACAGGGTTTTGCTGGCTTATGGCCTTCTCTGCACAGCTCTGTCACTTGATCTTCCCTTGAAGAAGCCAGACCAGGCTGAATCTGAAAGTTAATTTTTTTTAATCTCCAGTAAGCATATAAGGGAGCACTGAAATGACACAGAAACAAACATGTAAACATGTAAAACGTAAACATGTAAAACAAACATGTACAAAAATGTAAAAAAAACACGTAAAAGGCCTTATCACATCCTTATTTGATCTTTTTATTCCTGATACCAGTGGATGACATTTTTATACCTACTGTCCAACAAACAGCTTCAACTAGGGAAGCACTTGTCACCCCTAGCACTGCAGTATATTCACTCACAGTAAAGCATACCATAACCAGTTGCTAAAAGATCTGCTCCAAATAATTAAAGTTTCTATCAACCAAGAACCAGTTAGCAAAACAATGCCAGTGTCAGAGCAGCATAAATTCAAGGCCCTGGATTAAACAAGGCAACAGACATGGTCACTTAAGGCAACATATTCAGTCACAGCGAAGGCAATGTTTGGTGAAGCCTAAAAACAAAACAACAGGAGTTTTGCTTACTCAGGAAAAGCACCAGCTAGGCTTACAAGTAATTTGAGATATATTTAACAAGGCTGCAATTTTTAAATTTTGCAAATTCTGTCATACACAAGAAGATACTTTAACGGACAAAGAAACAACTAGGTTCTTCTACTTCACTGTAGAAGCCAAAGCCCATAAAATGGACAGTGGCACATTAAAAAAAAAAAAAAAAAAAAAAAAAAAAGTCTGGAGCAGCAAAGCAAAAGGAAGAACATCCCCAGATCTGTTAGCCCTCCATATAAATCTCTCCACATAAAAGGCTTCCTAACAATGTAATTTTCCATAACATTTAAGCACTGTGTCTAGCACATTATCCTCTTAAAATAAAAAACAGATGTAAAACATGTAAAGCTGCTTTATGCTGCTTTATTTAAACAGATAAAAATCAATAGTGACTTTTTATTTGTTTTGAAAATCGTCCTAACTTGTTTTCAAATACCATGTTTTATTATTAAACCTCAAAACCCTCAGTTAGATATAGGTTAATCTGAATCAGGCTAAAACAAAGAGCCACTGTTTCACTGTCTAAATTAAACTTCTGGTCATGCCTAATTAGAGCATTTCTTCAGTGGCATTAACAGAGTCAGACTGAACTAAACCTTCCCAATTAAACAAGTCATTCTTGCGGTTCAATGTCTTCATTGACTCAAGTATGTTGCATTTTACATGGAATCCAAAGCTGCAACAAGTCAAGGGATTATTTTAAATTCATTCTGTATTCTGCAACAGCATCAATTTAATTAAGGACTGAAGAGCCCCAAAGGAAGCTCCTTCCACCTGAAATACTATCCAGTACCACTTCGCCAGCTGCCAGATGAGCAGTGTAAAGGAGGTTACAGTGATTTTGCACCGAAGCCAAAAGGGGACTGAATTTAACAGATACTTGACACCAGATATCTCTACATTCCTGGCAAAGCATTGTTGGACAGATATTTAGCAGTAAGAAGGAAACAAAACTGCTAATATGTGAGCCAATAAAGCTTAGAAAGGAAAATTCATCAAACTCAAGGGATGACCATCTGCATGGAGGCCCAAAGTACGTGCAAGGTTCAGCTTCTCCTGGAAGCAAGGTTTAGCCTCATTCATACAACTACGAAAGAGGGGGAAGCACAGCAGGCACTGAATGCACACAGCACAGAGTCATGAAAATAAAACAGTTGAGGATCCAAACGCCTGTAATTTCTCTACATGAGGTACAGCTGCTAACACAACTGTTGACAAAACACACAGCAGTCAACAAAATGATTCTGCAGATCCTCCTAGGAGGAAAGAGTTACCTGTGGCCCACAGAGTAATGGGCAGAGAGGTAGCCAGTCCATGAGTAGAAAGACAATAACTGCAGGTATTAAGGGAGAAGTTCTGCCCCTACCATGGAGCACAGGGCTCTGCTCAAAGCAAAGTGACTACCTAAAAAGGCATGGGACCCACAGCGGACACCTTTCAGTGTCCAGTCTTGCTTAATCTCAATATTACAGCGCACAGACGTACTTTTGACTTTAATTGATGAAAGCGGACAAGTCAGACAGAGATGAAATGAAATAATATAACTGAAGAAAAATCAGGAAACACTTGGTTTAAACAAGATTCATAAAGATGAAAACTGGAAAAGACAAGATGAACAACTTTTCCTCAGCTAACGCAGCACCTGTGCACATCACACACACCCCATGGAGCACCGAAGGGAGGAGATCACTCCAAGCATTCATGTTTTGCTCTTTGTACAAGGTTGTAGGCACTGAACAGACTCTTAAATCATACACAGCATCCACAATGCCTCAGACAACCATGACATGCTAAACTGAATCTCAGTGCCTCAGCGGGAGCAATTGGCTACAGGAAGACGAGTCATGCACACACAGGGGTTTCAGAAATGGGCTCGTTACAAGGGACAACATGTACAACCTGAAGCTCTCCTCTACCTCCTTCTGCAAAGAAAAAAAAAAAAAAAAGACAAGGAGAGGAACAAAAGTTAGTAGACCAAATTTCTGCCATGAGTTTTGTATAACGATTTCAGAAATTGGAGTAAAGGCTTGCTACAAGTTGATAACACCTTTGTGCGGCGGAGAGTTTTCCCATGCACTTCCTGCGACATGCACCAGTCAATTAATCTCTAATAGACAACCTTGAGTTGAAGTAATCAAATTTCATCCATAACTGCACATGCATTAAAACATATGCTTTGAGAGTTCTTTTTAGAGTTACCATTCCTGTTTCATTAACTGAAGAATTTTAAGTAATCTTAATACAAAATCGGAGCTGCCATTTATTATACAGGAAAAAAACTTTGTATTTATAACAGAGAGGAACAAATTTGTTCCCCTCTCCCCCAGACTGCATCCACTGCCTACATCTGAAATATTCCCCCTGCTTCTCTCCTCAGCCCCTGTACATTTTGCCCAGTACGAGGAAACTGGCAGCTCCCACGGAACACATTTTGCTTTTGCAAATACCATAATGCAGAGAGATATTTTCTGGGTTTATACATCTAGGCAATTTTCCTCTGAGAAAAAAAAAAAATCCAGAAGCCTCCTACACTAAATCTCATGTTTATGGATAGGCAATTTCAAGGCTAGTAAAGTTACATGAGAGTCATACTCAAAACTTCCGGTACAGACATGATATTTTTTAAGTCTTCCAATCAGATAATTCTCTATCTGCACAGAAGAATCATATTACTCATTTGTGTATGAAAGATGGAGGGGAAGGAATATCTTCATGGCAACAGGAGACACTCAAATTGGTTTAAAAGCAAAAATAGTTTTTGAAGTTACTGTCTATATGGGTGTAATTACAGACATGCAATCACTAAGACAGGAAAGTAGAGAAGCTATTTTAATTCAATTGCTAAGGAGAAGTCAAATTACTTTAGCAAACGAAGTGCTGGATTGTAGCTAAAATAAAAACCCTACTTTCCACCTTAAGACATGCCTGCATGGATGCTCATCAGGGAAGAAAGCCTCTGGACCACCCTGCAGGTTTCTCCTTTGGAGTTAAAGGAGTGGAAATCACAAGCAGCAGGATGCTGTAAACACCAGTGTGGCACAAGTACCGTGTTTTGGCAGCCAGCTTTGCACAAACCTGCTGACCTGGAGAAACTGAGGAAACTTGGGATCCCTTCCATACTCAGATGGGAACAGGTTTTGTTGGGCATGGACCCTTCTGACTGTTCTCCTCTAAAGTAATTTTCTGTACCATCTTCCTGCCTGTCCTGTTTGACTAAAACCTTCTTACCTAGACAGACACAATTCCACTTCAAGTCCTCTGGTTTTGTCCTTCTTTTTACAGTCACCCCAAGCCCTTCCAACCCAAGCCAAATCTCTCCCAGCTTGGTCCCTGGGGCTGTGTCTCAGGCAGATCCAGGCATCCCTCACTCCTGGGATTTTAATGCCTTTGCATTTGAACTCTATTCCTTCCTGGCATCTCCTGTGGAGTCTCAGAGCGCAGAAGATGCAGAAGACCTGGACTTGTGTCCCCTCTCAGGTCTGCTGTGGCTCTCAAGTCATGTTGAGCAGGGAAACCCTGCTTTTAGCCCCCGGCTGAAAAACACTGAGGACAGATGGAGTCTCTGGCAGTGCAACAGCTCAACAGTAGCAAGCTACCAGTGAGCATATGCAAACTACGCGTTTTTCAAAAGCATATTCACTTCGCTCATTTGGCGTTGATTTTCCACAGAAAATTCCTTGACACAGGCTAGCACTGCCAAATTTTAAGACCTCAGGGCACTAGAGCTTCTCAAATATAGGTCAAACTTATTTTTATACAAACACAAAGCAGTAAATCTTGCATTAGACTAATTTTTGGATAATTAAAAAAAAGCAAAAACTCACAACAAAACATTCTGGCTTAAAATCCATACATATCTTTGATTTCTGAGCCCCATCAGTTTAAGGTTGTTAGGGACAGTTTCAGGCCAAATGTAAAATTTGGCAAAGCTCTGAGTAACTGCAGACATAGATTTAAAATCTTGTGTCTCATTACAGCATGTGCACTCACAGCTTCATCAATGGTGACTAACTTGATTAAACCCTGATCACAGAATTCCTTCACCATTTCACTTTTGAGCAGTTACCTTAAATCTCCAAAATCTCTACCATTTTAGGGCTTTTCTTTAAACAAATTCAAACTATCGTCATCTTCACTTACACTTTTTTTTTTTTTGCTTTTTCTCAAATTCAAACTTTAAAAGCTTCCTGAGATTTTCAGGGGGTATTTTTTCTCTTTTGACATCCAATTAAACACAACCATTATTTATATGCATCTGCCAAGTTCCAAGTTCTTCCGGTAACTTGCATCTGTGTACATCTATAAATAATTTAAACCTTTATGCCAGTGCATCATCTCTGATTCACCAAAACACGCATATTTACCAACACCTTCAAACTTATCTTCCATTCCTTTGCTGGAGGCTGCTGTCAGCCGTATTTAAGAAAGTACCTTGAACTGAACTTTGTAACACAGTGGTTCATGTTCAGAACGAAAAACAGCTGTAGAACTGAGTTTTCAATGGACCTTATCTGGGAACTGAAAAGGCTATTAACAACAAAGTACATTTTTAAAGTAAGACACAAACACTCATCTACAGCTGGGGAAAAAAAGCAAACCAACAACATTTCATTGCATTCCGCGTATGATGATTTTTCCAAAGGAAGAAAATGAAAGCTTGGGTTAAACCTGAGTACATTGAAACAGGACACAAAACTGCAGCTTCTCTTTCTTGAAAGACGCATGCCAAAACAACACTATTTGAGAAGAGTCACAGAATCACAGAATGATTTGTGTTGGAAGAGACCTTAAAGATCATCTGGTTCCAACTCTTTCCCTGTCTAGCTTTCAGGGTCTGGGCTGCTTTGCTTCCTGACATCTCCAGGGCTTTTTTCCCAAGGCCTCTCTTTTCTTATCCTTTATCTAGTGTTTTCCACTACCTTTGACTCCTTTAACTCCTTCTGTCTCTCAGAGCACATATCCTACACTGTGACTTCATTACACACTTATTTTTATAGCTTCAAGTACCAAACTACCTTACAGATCCACCTTTATGGGAGTGGCACACAAGTGTCACCAACTTTTTAGCACATCACTAGATGATGTTCAGGAGAACTGAACCAGGGAGGATCAGAAATCCCAATTTTAAACCTGGAGCCAGAGCTAAGGTACAAAGCCCAGCTCTGCTTCTCCTCCTCCTTAACTGTTTTGGCTATTTCCTGCGTTGTGAACATGCCTGTGCTGCTCAAACTCTGCTGAGATGAGCAGCCTCCTCTCATATTCAGAAATAGGGTATTTCAGTACTTTTGCTGTACTGTGGCAAATGCTAATCCAAACCACTGTCTGTTCTGTCAGGTTCTAAAATTAGGACATATGTCCAGGACTTGAGCACTACACAAACACTACCCAAAAAAACCAAACAAAAAAAAAAAAAGTATCCGTGCCAAGTCCACTAACAAATCCCAGTGTTTCCCTCATTAAAAACTTACTGTCTGAGCCAACTCTATACTAAAGACCTTGTACAAAATAAGCAAGCAGAGAGCTGATTACAGTTTTATGATCTGCATAACTGAGAAGATCACTAGTACAGAAATCAAACACGGGATGACAGATTGTTTCTTCACAGTGAAAGCACAGACACTGGAAAAGCTCTTGCCATTAGATGACTCCTTCAGTGAGGAGAGGAGCCCTGTGATTATTCTGACCAGCTTTCATGACTGCAAGAAGAGTGAACACAGTATTTGATAAGTAGGTTCACAACAAGTACATGAAGGTTTTAAGCTGTAGTTAAAATAACTTCCACTCTTGAAACAAAGCGTCTTTCCTTAAGGGTGTAGAGTGATTTCTAGAGATGACCCTGAGAAAACCTTCTCACTGCCTGCAGAGGGAGAGGGAAGACGGACCTACACTTCAACTTTAGGTTCTGTTTTATCAAATCAAGACCTATCAAAACATGTCCTGTCAAAAGATGCAGGTAAGCTCTATCTCCCACATCCTCAGGAAATGATTTAGCAGCACTGCTCCACCGCTGTATCAACTCACATCTGCTGTGGTCATACACATTTCACTGTCTGTGCTGGCAATAAGGGATGCAGCTCCACAGAAACAAATTTTTTCATTTCAGGGACAAGTTATGGAAACAATACCAAAATACAAGTCACAACTTTTCAATTCTTTTACTATTTTTATTACTAGTATTTTCTTTATTATTTTTAAAGGTCTCTAGTAGGATAACATCTAGCAGTGATTAAACACTGAGAACTCTCACTTTGTGATGGAGTCACTTGAAGTCTAGATCCACTCAATAAACTGCAAATCTGGCTACTTATAGCTCAAATGCACACTTTGTTATCACATGTCTTAGCTATTATATTTAACAAGCAACCAAGTCACGAATTATGATGAAAAAGCTTAACACCTGCTATTTTGAAGAAGCACGGCAAATCTCCCTCTCTTAAAAAAAAAAAAAAAAAAAAAGGTGAAGCTTGCTATCTGGCATTTCAGTGTGTCACAGAGTACATTTCAGGGGGTTTTGTCAGTACTTTCGTACAGCGCATTTACTTGTCTTTGTAACTATTTGCTCACAAGTTTAATAAACTCACAGAACGTTCACAGTTCACCCACAGAATGAAGTGCTGGCCGCTGGCTGCACAAATATCAGATTTTGACAACTCCTTAAAAACATTTTTTTTTCCATTTTACCTGAATTTGTCTCCTCAGCAGAAATCCAGTTTCCCTCCTGTGCTAATTCTTTTAAGAGTCTCCTACGCATTTGTCTCTTTTCCCTCAGCACATTTTTGAAATTGTTGATGCATTTGTTCAGGTAGATGGTCTCTGCGCACACCTTGTCAAGGCTCATGGGCCTGCACTCCTTTGATGGCTCAGGTAGACAGTTCACATCTTCTCCAAGATCCTCAGAAGGTAATCGCTGCCCAGCAGGGATTTCACAGTCAGATGATGGCATCAAACTGGAAACGGGAGGCTCAGGCAAAACCGACGAAAGACTGGAAGGAGCAAATTGTGTCTGAGCAGATGCTTCACTGTTGACATTTGTGTTTGCCTGGCTCTCAGAGGACTGACTAGGAGGGGTTTCTGCAAAGTAGTCAGAGCTTCCACCCATACCTGAACTGGTCAGCATAAGCGTGTTGTCATCATCCATCTGTAAGCCACTATCATTTTCCAAAAGGATTTCAGAATCACTTGTCTCTAGTTTATGGAACACCACTTGCAGAGCAGATCTGAAGTGGTGAATAGCTTTCCCAAGCTTATTAGTGTAAAACTTCATGTCTACAAGATCAATGTTATCCCGGGAGTGGTCAAGGAAATACTGGGAATTTTCCAGGACATCTCTAAAGACCTGATCAGTTGGATCTTGATCATTCAGGTCCATTTGGATCATATCTTTCAAGCTGTCACTACTATCAGCCATTTCATCTGTTGTACGATCATAGCTAATGGTTGTCACCCCACTAGAAACATCTTCTCTTTGAACATCACCTTTCTCTGCACTGGTAAATTTGCAAGAGTTATCATAGTCTGTTTCAATTTCTTCTGTGGTTATCCCCTCATCTTTTTCTAGAAGAGAAGAAGAATTCTCAGTGACGCTTTTAGTGTCAAGCCTCTGCTCACTACCATTACTTGAAGGACACACCTGGCTTGCATGGCCCGAAGAGTCTGATGAGCAGCAGTTATTTCCATCACCTGATTTGGGTGAATCGGTCACTTGTGGAGGTTCATCAAGGGCCTGGCAAATGTCCCTGTCATCTGAAGCCACCTCACTGCAGCTTACTGTTTGTGCTTCGTTCTCAGTTTCAGGTATCAAGGTGTCCTTGGTCAAGTCTGACTTCTGCACAGAACCAAGTCTCTCCCCTGCACACTGTGCCTTCCTACTCATGCTTTTATACTTAACCTGGCATGAGTCTGTCTGAAGTTGCCCAACTGCATCAGTTCTCTGAGCTCCATCAGGATTCACTGAGTTCTGATTATTTTTCTTGAAGCCAGACTGCGAAGAGACTGAATCTGTTTTCTGGCCCCTCCGATCATTCTGCTGCTTTTGCTCCTCACTGGTAGCAACCCGGACCCCTGAGCTCTGCAGAAGGATAGATTTCTGTAAAATAAAGTCTCTCTGTTCACAACTCATAAGTTTCACAACTGCTGGTCTTGGCATTAATGGCTTGCCTGTACCAATATCTGACCTATAAGCATCTTTTATATACTTACTGCACTGAATACCATTGAAACAGTGATACTCAGACAAAAAGCTGCAGATAAGCTCTACTGTGTTTTCGCCATCCTTCTCCGGGATGCCATAAAAATATAACACTGGTTCTTCCTTTTGTACCTCCCTTCTTGGCTCTCGAGCATGTGTACCCTGGGTTTTGCCACCAGAACCACCTTGCAGGCCTTCTATCTCACTCAAGACCGTGTCCACACAGCTGGAGACTTCATCCACAGAGCCTTTTATCAAGGTGAGGTGCTGACGGAGCTCTGCAATCTCTGTCTGGATTCGACTTATTCCCTGGAGCTCTTTAACAATGTAATCAACCACATCAGCTGAGCGGTCTCTTGATTGCCTTCTACGACTCTTGTATGCAATGGTCTTTTCTTGGGGAAAGCACCCTTGCCGTTCAGCTGCATCCCTCCAGCTCATGGTAATGCTCAGGGAAGAAAGGTCCTGCCCCTCAGACACTCTGCCCTTTATTTCAGAAGAGGTCTGCATGATACCCTCAGAAGAACTCCCCTTCAAGTCCTTCTTGTGCTGTTGAACTGAGCATGGTATTTTTACGTAGCCATCCCAGTTCAGTTCCACCTCACCAACACACACTTCACTCACTTCCTTGGAATCATGTCCTCCATCCTGATGAAAATCCCCTCCAGCCGTGGAAAATTCAGTGCTTGGAGAGCTCCTCTTGATTCCACAAACAAACATGTCTGATTCAATCTCCACCGGGGAGAGCTGGCAGCGATGCGCATGGTTTGAATTATCATCTACCTGGCCTTGGAGAAGCCTCTTCATTTTGTCCCGCAGAAACAAATGGAGTTTTTGCTTCCGGAATTGCTTCCTGCCCTGCAGTTTTACAACAGGTTTTCTGTGCAGAAGTGAAATTTCATTTTCTTGCTTTTTCAATCTACTTCTAGCAAACATCATCAGCTGCACCTGTGTTTCTCATAGTGCTACAAGCTGCACAAGCACACATCAATCACTTCCCAATGCACAACTTGCATCCAGTTTTTATTCTGTCATGAGGCAGCTACCAAAAGAGGGGAAAAAGACATTACAGTTTGGTTCAGATAGAAATATCCAAAGTAACTTAAGCAGCAGAATAAAAAAACCCCCAAAAACCTAAAACCAGCATATACATAAAATCAGACAGAAAGAGGATGTGCTATTTAAAGAGTATAGCCATAGTATTGGTTTTGGCCACCTCCCCAGATCAGGTTCTTGTTGGAATAAGTTTTCCTCACTCCCTCTTCTATTAAAGAAAGTTAAATAAATTAAAAAATTTTAAAAAATAAAAAGGTCAAATTCAAACAGCAATTCTGTGGCCCCTTTTTTCTACCAAGTTTTGCAAATTATTCTCAAGCTTGAGCTCTTGGCAATTGTGCACTGTGCGATTTAATTACCCCCCGAATACAGAATTCTGGCATTAGAAATTCTATCCTTGCACATTTCTTTTCCTTTCAAGTTCACAATCTTCATCCTTGCTTTCTTCAAACCAAAGCAGAAATCAAATTTAACTTGGCACAGTACCAGCTAGCCCACAGGAATTGCACGAAGTGATGTAAAGTGGCAAGAAGACTGGGTGACAGATTTTAGGAGTAAAACCTTTCTGCTATTTTAATATTTTCATCCTAATATTTTGCTACAAAGCAATAAAAAAAAAAAAAGTCCAAAAAACTAACCAAACCAAAAAAACCTCAAAGCTTGCAAGCTCCCCCAGCTAACCTGCAGTTAAATATGCCACACTCAGCATATGCACAAACAGGCTGAGCTGACAGTATGAAGCTTCTGCATGTCACTTCTACTCCAACTCTGAAGATTTTGCAGTGGATTATTTTCCCTGATTTAAATCTGCTCTGTAATGAGCACAATAAAAACAAAAAACCCCACTATGTTAACTACTTTAAACTTTCACATGCCTTCACTGCCATTCTTACTAAGCAACATACAATCAGTTTTTTCCTCCAGAGAGTAGGGCACACTAGAGACCCATACAGGATCCTCCTGGAGGCAAGGTGACTGGAGAGCACAAGTGTATTTGATGATTCAGTTCGGGCTTGCTGCCTGAAGCACATATTCTCTCTCATATTCTTGTTTTATTTAAGACCTCTGGTAACTGCCTTTCATTTTTATTGTTTCACTTTGTGGGCAGGAAAGGAGAGAGTGTTTTTTGATCTGGAGGAAGCAGCATTGCAAATACCACTCTCTATAATAAGAGCTTAATTAATATGCTATAGAAGAGATTGCATCTGTGCTTCAGGTTTAAGTCCCATCATCAAGCATCTCCACTGAACTTCCATACCAAAGGTATTACCTGCCCTTGTGTAGGCTGAACAAATTCTCTCTGAGACTGACTGTTAGCTTATTTAAAGAAAGTATATTTTAATTTTCTAGAATTTTCAAGCCACTGGTCCAGAAAAATTGGTTGGGATTTTTTTACGTCTTCCTTATCTAACTCTTTCCTCACAGACCAGGGCTGAGATAAGGAATATTTTCTCAGACTCTCCTCTTCCACCACTTACACAGTTTAGCTACTTTCACTTGAGTGGGTAACTGATGTTTAACATCAAAAAATCACTTCTGTACCAGCCTTAAGAAGTGAAACCCTTGGAGAGCAAGCAACTGGATTCAATGGCAGCCAAGAAAAAGAGCTCCACAGTTGTGGCTCCCTACACACATTGCTTGAGGGTAGCACACAGATTCACAGGACTCATTTCAAATACTATCTAGCATATCGAATTCTAAGTTTCCAAGTGCTAGGAGAAAAGCCTACATATGCTTGTGCAAAGTTTCCCTCAGAAAGCTCAATCTTCATCATGTTTCCTTCTGTACACAGCTTTCAAGACACCAGAGGGGCTTAATGATCATTTTAGTT